>JAVQJL010036291.1:0-11140 GCA_036024295.1 Nannoperca obscura
GACTCTATTTTCTATTCATTTCACAACGTATGGTGGTGAATAAGTGTGACTTTTCATGGAAAACACAAAATTGTTTGGGTGACCCCAAACTTTTGAACGGTAGTGTATGTATGTATGTACATAATATACATACGCACATGTCCATAAACAGTACGGTGTATACACACATACATATTTAAAGTTAGTAAACACAGAAAAGAAAAAAACTAAATAAAATTATATTTCAAAAAATACAGATACACATACGCACGTAAAAATGGATTGTGTTATATTGCAGTTCTGTAAGGGTACGCATATGCACATAGATACATGTACACACACGTACTACTTATATACTACTACTTATGAATACATACTTGCATAGACCCACAGACATTATTACAGATACGTAAAAAGTTCCATACAAACAAAGCATATCCTCCCATATAAATATGTACAGTATTTTGTAAATAAAGTAGCATGATCAATTGCTATGTTTGATGTAAGATGATTATAGAGTTTACATATGCTATACATATTTTTCCTGCCGTAACACTATTAATCTGCCCATATAAGGAGACATTTTCAATCTTTAGCTTTAGCCTCACCTCTGTCTGCATGTTTCTTTCAACTCATCTTCCAGGAGAGAAGATTCTGGTCTCTTGGTGTACAAAGAACACCTGCCAGTCAGCCAGGTTGCCGTGGGAGACACAAACAGGCTAGGCTCTGAGGCCAAGCTGACTGTTGGACCACTCCGTTGCCAAGGAGATGGTAAGTGTCATGGGCACATATGTACTGTATTTGTTGATGCAGCAAGGCATGGCAAATGTCAGAATCCAGAATAATGATTGGCTTGGACCAGCAAGCTTAAATGTGAAGATGAATATTGAGATGAAAATACACACAAGGGAGTTACTTCTTGTCAGGGACATACAAGAAGTCACTTTAGCTGAGAATTCAGTTTGATTGAATAAGTGGTCCAGCTGCACTGTTTATAGTGGAGGTTACTTATTTATAATAAAGCTATAAAAAAACAGTAATCCATAACAAATAAATAAAAACTGAATAAGAAATATATCTAGGAACTGGCACTGAAACCTCTGAAACATTGATCTGATTTTATTAGTTTTAATAATATACAGTATTAGAACCCTAATGGAGACCTGGTCCCCATGAGTCCAGACTGCAGGACACACAGGGGGTTCTGTCAGAGAATGCCAAGATGTGCTCTGACTCAAAGAGAGTGAAAAGGTCAGTAATGCAGCCAGGAGCTAAATCACACTGTGCTTTAGAACTATGGGTAAGATCTTAAAAAGAACTTCAAACCTCACAGGGAGCCAGCACAGGAAAATGAAAACTGGTGTGAGCTTTCTGGATTAGCTGCAGGTGTAAAAAGGGACCTTTGAGTGAGGCAAGAGGGCTGCGGTTACAATGGCCTAATTGAGAGGAAATATGTGCGTTAATGACTTTGTCCAAGTCAGCTGCTGAGAGGAGGTGGTTTCATTTTCAAAAAACTTCTCAGGTGGTTGTAAAGGCATGACTGCATAACCTTTGCAAACGGCTCATCAAAGGTTGAATCAAGAGAACACCCCAAGTCTCTTTAGTACAGCTCGTATTAATATTCCTCTGTTGACACTGTGTGTAGCTCTTGAACAGTCGGGGAGTAAAAGGAGTTTTTCATATGAAGTTGTAGCAAATTCCTGGACAGTTAGTGGTACTTGAGCAGACTCTTGAAATAGTTGGGTTTATAACGTGTGAAAATTGATTTTATTGAATTTATTGAGAAAATGTGATGGTGCTTACAACAAAAGGTCACCAGGCTGTACATTATAGTAGTGGATAAAAGCTGTCTTCCTATTAGGATACAGATTGCTCTATGCTGTCTGTACCATTGTAATGTGTCTGAAATGTCAACACCTTCATGAAGCAGGTCAAGTAGTACTGCATTGACAATAGACGACAAAGATCTCAAATATGTAAGATTGCATTCTCTCATGCCTTTTGTCCAAAGGTCATTGGTGACTCTCGGGAGAGCTGTCGTGTATGCAGGGAAGCAGCCAAAATGTAATTAAGACCGATTAAATTAGCTGTGAGAATATGAAGTGTAGGCATGCCAGTCAGGAACATTGTTAGAAACTGAATCTTTAGAATTCTGACCACCTGTGCATAAGAAGCACTGGGTTCTCTATGGGTTCCAAAAGACGTCTTGTCTGAAAGATGATGTAGGGCAACATGTTCAGGCTTTTGGCCGTTACCACGTAACTACAATACCTTATGCGACTCCTGCCTCTCCCTTCACTGTAACTGACTCAACCTGTCTGTAGTAAAATCACTCATGAAAACCAAGTCAATGCCAGCTGTCTCAATCACTATTGATGTATTCAGCAATCTAATAGAGGGAAACTAAAAGTGTCAGGACGGGGGGGACGACGATTGAGGATAGAGGACCCAATATGCAGACTCAGGCAGTGGTCGAGAAGAGCAGTCTCTTTAATGGAAAATTACTTACAAACAAAACACAAAAATCCACGGAAAACTAAACACTAGCAAGGCAAGATAAGCCAAACACACATCTCACCCAAACCACGCAATGAAACCAGACAGAACAAACGACACAGCCAGACTAAGTAGACAGGGGCAACGATGAGAACAGAAACAGGTGAGTAGGAAGACACAGGTGACAATAATCAAAACAGGAGGGAAAACCAGACAAGGACAGGAACACGGACCCAAACTACAAAATAAAGCAGGAAACACATCCCATAGTTCATAGACCATGACAAAAAGGATTGTGTATTACTGGAGAGCAAAGAGCTGGGCATCTAAGAATGATAGCTGGCACATTTATATGTATACTTGAATTACTACATGAATTGACTTTTTTAAGTGGTAGGTGCATGGCATGCAATACAATGCAGCTGGGAGCTAGGCATAGAAAAGTTTTATATTATTTACATGCAAGCAAGAATGATACTTATTCACTTCAAGCAAGAATGTACAGAAAATGGTTAATGTTATGGTAATTAAATTAAAGGAGTAACTTAAACAACCAACAGAATTCAAAAAGGGAGAAAGAGAACTTTGGTCTAAATTATCTATACTCTCCTCGTGGAAGAGAACGCTGCCTCTTATGTCATCCCTATTCCCAGTGGAAATGAAACATCTTAGACTGTACAATACATTCAGACATTGTTAGCCAAAGTTTTAAAAAGTAAAAAACCTTTTGATGATTAGAATTTACTGCAGATGGTTTGAATGGGGTCTTAATTAAAAACTATTGTGAAAGAGAACAAGAAAAAACACTTCATACATAGCAGAGTACAATTTGGCACATTATCATTCCTGGGTTGAGTCTTGAGTGAGAAAATAGCACATTGCTCATACATTGTGTGGATCATTCAGAGAAACAGTTGCTTTATCTAGACTATAGAAAATGTGTGTGTGGGGGGGGGGGGCTTGTGCACTTACGTGTATAAGTGTTTTTGTGTCTGGAGGCACATGCATTTATGCTTATGTATGTGTGTCTGGCCAGATAAAGGTATCTGAACTCTATTTAGAAACTTTCCATCTAAATACTCTAAATGCTCTCATGCTCTTCTGTTTTGTCCTTCTCTGGTAAACATCCGATATCAGATACTGCAGAAACACACACACACACACACACACACACACACACTGAGAGGCAGTTCAATCCTTGCTGATTCTCTTCTTCTAATCAGTGTTGGCACACTGCTCTCTGTGGGACTTTGGGTCAACTAGAAGACACACAGATTATGTCGCTCTATCACACTGACCCGCTTCCTTCCCTCCTAACTCATGAACGTGTGCTGTTTCACCTGCAACGTGTCAGTCCTGCAGTGTGTACTGTGTTTCTGTCAGGTTGGCATGGATTAATTGCATCAAATTCCTGATGCATCTGTTCTACTTGGCTAAATGAAACATTTCTCATTCTGAATCAGAGTGGGCTTTCACACAAACTGCTAAAAGTCAAATGGATAATGGAAGCCATACCTTAATGATGTAAAGCCACACAGCCGTAAGGAATGGCTCCCACTACAAGGGGATTTTCAGTAGCTTTAGAGTTGGACAAACACACCAAAACACCTGCAGCAAGGCAACTTGAAGATGACGCAGGCTGACATGTCAGGACACGCCACTGTCCTACGCATGTCAGCTCTGTCCAACATCCTGGTTGCTGTACCTTGACTATACTTCTTCTGTCTTTATGGTGTGTCTGATGTATGCTAATAGCATCAATTGCTACCTGGAGACCACCAGGAGCCAAGAAGCTGCTTAGTTTGCTGAATATGCCTCAGGCCAGCCATGAGTCTTGTCTCTCGTGATTGTCTCCTCGATTGTGACCTGAACATGATACAGACTACAATATACAGTAAAAGGCAACAATATATCATGTTTTTCTTTAGAAGAAAGCAATCTCAATCTGATTCTGACTTCCCAAATGTAGTACTCATTACCCCATACCCAACACAGTATGAATTCCTCAATCAAGTGGTTTTGTCTCTTGAGATTGCCTCTGCCTCCCTCATTGTCTTTCTTTATTTTTTCTATCTCCTAAGATGAACTACATTAATAAGCCTAGAGAGGAAGAAATGTTTGGATCTACTGGGTGATGTTACAAAATACCAGAGGTTTTGTGGAAAGTAATATCCTGTGGAGAGGAAAAGCAAACATGGATTTAATCTTCACTGCAAGGCAGCATGATCATTACGATAATAATGCTTCATGTATTATCTATTGACTGCTCATTTTTCATACTAAAGGGAATAATAGAGTGGAGCTATGCTATCTTGGCAGGCTGTGAGTATAGATATGTGCATTCTGCATGTTTTACAGAAAGACAGTGCTGCATTTAAATCCACAAAGGAATAGAGCTAAGAAAACCATAGATATGATATACATTTACACATCTCTCATGCATTGAATTTTTCACTCTCATTTTTATTCATCAGTTCGTCCATTCATTTATCCGGGAGGCCAGGAAGTGACCTAGTTCTGTCGAGGTTGCAGAACGATATGGAACACCTGCCCTCACTCCTCAATGGTGTCACACTCATCATGGTCCCTTCATCAACAATCTGGTGCCACTCTCACTAATGTCCCTTCATCACAGAGCTGCCAACATACAAACAAACCATGATTTAATGACCCATGACATCACATCTGTTTATGTGTGTGGATCTATCGTGTAGCAGTATGGCAGACACAATTACTAAAGATGGATCCCTCTGTCACTTGGAAGGAGCCATATTCTCTTTGTATTACTTTATTATCCACTGTGTGTGTGTCTAAGGGTGTGTGTAAGAGACAAAGATAGTTATCCTCCTTTATATTCAGTGGCCAAATTAACAAACTAACTTTAAAATGAAGATGACTTTGAGGTATGTTTGCAGTAGTGCTGGCCAAGACACTGGAACATGGAGCATGCATTATATATTGGCCCATTATGGCATATTAAACATATATTAAAAATGTCACACTTAAATAGGTACTCCGTGTATGATTGATGCTTCTTACACTGTGCACGGAGCTCTGTCTTAGTAAGAGCAATGATGATTGGCTTCTATATAATGGGTTTTCATAGGCAAATGACTAATGTCCTGGGCAGTCAGGGAAAGTTTTAGTAAGGAGGTACTTATGTTTCCGTGCATATGGACATGTGCACGCGTCTGTGTGTGTGTTTCTGTAGTGGGCATAAGAGCAACTAAGAGTGTAACTGTCTGTGTGTGTGCATGCAAGCGTGCTCCAGCATTAATGAAGCCCATTTCCATGGCTAGTTTAATGGCAGCCTATACAGTCACAGGCAGACAGAGAGAAATTAGTCCCATTTATTGATGTTAAAAGGGTTTGGACATTTTAATAGATGGGAATGAAAATGAATGACAGCAAATGAAGCAACATCGCATATGTTCTACACTTATAGTGTAATGCACCTGCTATGAGACATGCCTAGGCTCATGACAATGAAAGCAAATGAAAGCTTGTAGAGTGACCTATGATAGTTCATAACTAATTAATTGCTTTGTACCCATTTGACACTGTTCATATGCCCACATATAGTGTCTATATAATGGATGTCATTCTAACATGCTTTCTAAGACATTGAGCGGCTGGTATGCATTCCATAAGGCTTTTGGATGTATATGTTTGTTGTGAATCTGAGGCATAAATAGACAAAAGATGTTTTAAAAATAAAAATGATGAGCATGATGAATGTATTACATATTGTAATGTATTAGATTAATATTGTAAAGGCATGTTATTATAAGATGAGTGACTGCCTGCTGTACATGGTAATGACTGATAGATGGTAATGATTGATAGACCAAAAGTGACCAAAAGCAGTTGACAAAGCTGTAAATGGAAAAGTCAAAGGTTTTTCTCTATGACAGCTGATGTTTCTCTTGAAATGGGCATTAACAGTGAAACTTAATCTGTTCCAGTAATCCTGAAGGAGGAAAACAAAAGATGATCACAAGATTGTTTCTAATCCCCATGATTTAATACTTGTACTTCTGCGTTCCACACGTTCATGAAAAAAGGGCGTACATGTCTTACTTTCTTCTAATGATGATTCATACTCTAAAAATAATTTAAAAGAAAATTAAGAATTAAATTAAACTTTTTTCTTTGATCACATTTTATTTACTGTCATCTCACCATGTATAGGATTATATCTCTGAAGGTTTACTGCTAAAAATGTACAAGCAAACTTAATTACAAAGTGAGATTGATCAAAGCTTTGCAGGTCTCAAATGACAGACACAAACGTATAACCTGAATATTTAAATGCTACATTTACTGTGAATATACAGTACCTACACCTTCAAATGACATGCCACAGATGGTTCAATTACACAAAAATGAGATGAAATACAGGTCTCTGTGGAAATTAAATGAGCGAGGAAGAAAAATAGGCTTGTTGTGCCACAGTTCAACATATTCCAGAACTATATATGGGTTCAACTGTTATATTTTGAACAGTCATATCTGAGCCATGCCCTCAGGGGTGCTGTCTAAGTCAGATGCATTATCTTCTAAGATAGGTGCTGCTGTGTCTCTTTTTAGATGACACTATTCTTAGTATTTTGATGAAAAAGCCTCCCAACAACTTTGCACCTGAGGTAAGTAGCAGAATAAGTAGCAAGTAAAAAGGTTAAATGAGATGACACCGCGTCCATTTGCTCCAACAAGAGTAATAATTGTTCTAGCAACCCTGAGATCCTAAATGTCACGATCTGCAGTGATATGACACTTCACACTGTGAGTGCATGCAGTATGTGTGAGGATAAGGTTCTTAATATAAACTATTGTGGCAGCAAGTGTGGTTTTTATCTAGCTGCAGCCAACAGAGTGCATGTATTTGTATTTTTACCTTATATGCGCTTGAATTTTATATGTGTGTTTGGGTGTGTGTGTGTCTGAAAATGTCCTTGTTAATGACCTGAGACAGTGCAGTCAGTCATCCTTACCATCTGCTGGTACTGGCACATAACCCATCTGGTCAAGCACAGACAGATGAATCATCTAGTTGACCAAAGCTTCACCTCAAACTGTATCTCACATCATGTCATCATGCCTTTTTTACATGAGTCCCTGTGGCCTAATCCAGAGGTCAGCAGCTGTTTTTAATCAAAGGCGCTGATGGGTCCAGGAGATGTGCACAACATTCTTGTAAATAAGCATCTATCTGTAAAGAGCATCTACTCATAAAGTGCAAAAACATAATAATGAACATTTGAAGAAGAGGTTGCGGTAGCCGCAGATGTGCTCAGTTATTCTTGGTTCTGATCAAGATTCTTCTATATAGACCTCTGCAAGGGTCCTAAACGTGGGTTGTCTGGTTGAAGGATGGTGCTTTTGTGATTGTTTCACTTCTGATGTTTAGCATATTTAATGTTTCTAAGATGTTTCACTATCTTAGTTTTCTGTTTGCAAACATTTGGTAATTAGCATTAAACATAAGTACGGTTGAGGCTGATGGGAAAGTCATTACTTTGAAGGCATTGGTAATAAATAGGGCTGGGAAAGTTAACGCGTTATTATCGCGTTAACGCATTCATTAATTAACGACTACAATTATTTTATTGCACATTAACGCAGTTTCAAGTATCACTTAAATGCAATACACTCCGGTGATGCAAGCAAATCACCCACCCAAACAAACAGCTTCGGCAGACTACGTTGGATGGAGTGTGTGGGAGAAGTACAGATAAACAAAAGCAAGACAAGCGAACAAATGACACCGCGAAGTGGATATCTACAAACTGCAGGCCGATTAGTGTTGTTATAGATGTCGGTCTGAGGAACGTTTTTCGGATCGCAATGAATGACGACACGTATAAGCCTCCCTCAAGATGCACCATCACAAGAAGAGGCCACGAGTTGTATGAAAAGGATAGGGCTACAAAGCGACGGTGTTACAACGTCCAGCAACTGTTGCTCTCACTGGAGACTACTGGACATCGCTGGGTAACCATAATGACCTCGGAGTTACATTGTACTGATGAACAGTGGGAGCTGCATTCACATGCATACTACTGTTAAAAAACACCTTATTTGTTTAAAGTGTTTGCAAACCAAATGTTGTTGCACTTTTGTTCATATAGCAGTACTTTTAAAATAAAAGTGCAAAATACACTAATTTTGAATTCATTATTGAATTTTGCACATAATGCGATTATTCCAGATTCCTCTACCCAGTTTGTCATGCATTTCTTTTTTCCAACACCACACATTTTGTTTAATCTCCCCCCCAAAAATACAAGTATTTTAAATGTGATTAATCATTATTAATCACAGCCTCTTATTGTGATTAACTCGATTACATTTTTTAATCAGTTGGCACCACTAGTTATAAACCAATGTGCTGGATAGACTGAAATGTGTGAGCTTGTGATGATGCTAGATGAGAAGTCAGGGTATCACAAAAGCTATCACAGTTCATCCTGAAGTTGACATGAATGTTTGCACCAAATGTCAATGGCGTCCATCCAATAGTTAGATATATTTCAATCTGGAATAAAATGGTGGACCAACAGTCTGACGGATTCAATTTGTATCTATTACGTGCACTGGAATATGAGCTATTAGAGGCCACCACCAAGCAGCAGAAGATTCAATTCTGCTTCAATCGACCGTTATCTAGTTTCTCCAGTAAATGAAGCATTTAACAATCAAATAGCTTAGCAACAGAGGCCACAGACATCCTTAAAGTAGACCTGAGATGCTCTTGGCTAGGCCAGGAGTGCATCATACAGTGAGACTAAGGGCATTGAGGCAAAGAGGTGACAATAGGAAGAGAATGTGCATCACCTTGAGAACCAATTAAACAGAGAAAAATGTCTAGTCAAGAACATCACTTCAGATTCTTTTTGAAAACTGCCCAGTCTTTGAAGCACTAACCATTGAGGCAGTTCCTAAAAGGCTTTCTAGTTTATTGTTTCTATGTACTGTAAGTATTTCACATATGAATTCATGAATGTGAAATAGTTTGAATGCACACAAGAGATTATAGTAACACATGAATGAACTGAATGTCTGTCTTCCAAGACTGGTCTCCTCCCACTTGGTGTGGCAGGTGGTTATTCATATTAAACTAATTTCATAGAACTTGGGTCAGTAAATGTGTGCCATAAACTTAATGCATCTTGCCTTTAAACATGTCATTAGGCATTCTGGTTTAATAGTTTTAATAGTAATGTGTGTGGTGACTCAGTCAAGAAAGACATTTATGTGCTGGATCCATTTTTGAAACATTTGTTTGATAAATATTTCAATATGGGAGTGACAAATGTGCCACAGAGCCTAGCCAACCAGTTGCATCTGTGGATCTGGCACAGTGGCAATCAGAGGTTTATGATTTGGCTTCCATGTTTATTCCTCTAACACTGTTTTCCCTCCATCACTCAGTTTCTGTCAACCTCCCTAATTTTTTGTTCTCCTTTGCTTCTCACACCATGGATAACTTTTAAGGATTTTTTCTCTAACGTCCCACTTCCCTCTCTTCTTCTTGTTTTTTCTCCCTACTTCACCTCTCCGCCACTCTGTTTCTATATCATTACGTCCTTCTTGTTTCTATGTCTTTGTCAGCCTTCTTTAAGCTTGCTCAAAGCTCTTAAGCTCTCATTCAGTGCATACACAGCACGAGAACTTTTCATGTCATTTGTGTATTTGTTATGTTATTACATATGGGCTGATTTTATGGAGTATACCCAAAAGATAACTGTGTATCAAAATTTGTTTATGCGTTATTAACTTCAAGCACACTTTTTAGCAGGTGTTTCACAACATTGATTGTGGTCTAATTTGTTGACTTGTTGACTTTTTAACAGATAGTTCTCTAAAGGTGAAAGTCAATGGTGTCACAGGCTCCCACCTGTATTTGTATTGGAAGCTCAGATGTTTTAATGTTGACTGCACTCTTATGCAAATATGTTATTCTTGTTTTATTGAGTCTGTTCTGGCCTTCACTCTTTTTGTTGGTTTGATTCACTCATCTTGAAAAATAAAAACAGGTTAGAAGCAATTGTTAAAATGTGCAGTAAAATTGCTGGCACAAATCTAAATGGCCTTTCTAAACTGTACAAAGCCAGAACCATTAAAAAGGCCGGTCAATCCTTGTTGACACAAATGACTCGTTGTCTGGAGAGTTCAGGTTGCTTTCTTATGGTCGCAGATGTGAACAACCAAAGTGCAGGACCAATAGACATAAACACTCCTTTCACCTATCAGCCTATTAAGTAGTTATATGTAAAACTATCTGCCTGTGTGTTGATTGGTGTGTGTGTATCTTGTTGGTATTGATTATATTGCCTGCTGGTTGTGCACCAAATTGCCCCTCTGGGATAATAAAGTTAATTTAACCTTTAACCCTGTTTTTCTTACTTTCTGACATGGAGCATCATAGTAAACATAATGTTTTGTTTCTGTGGCCTCTGAAGGCTTCCTCCTGTTTATTCCTCAATTAACCCAATAACTGGCCTCCTGTAGAGAAATGAACAGTATTCCAACTTGAAACAAACTAATCACAATGACAGTATCAGTAGGTGGTCATTTGCGCCTGTGTGTGTGTGTATGTGTGTGTGTGTGTGTGTGTGTGTGTGTGTGTGTGTGTGTGTGTGTGTGTGTGTGTGTGTGTGTG
>JAVQJL010036301.1:0-19777 GCA_036024295.1 Nannoperca obscura
TTTTTTATTTTTCTGTATATGTATATATTGCTCTTGTTGGCACCCACGCACCAAAACAAGTTCCTCGTATGTGAATACATACTTGGCAATAAACCGGATTCTGATTCTGATTCTGATTCGTAAACCTTTCCTTTAAAGTATTATAAGTAGTAATCCCTCGATTTTATCTCTCTCTCTTGTCTTTTTTCTTCTGCTGTCGAATGTCATCTCCAAGCCAATCAATAGTTTAAGGAATCATTCAAAGCCATTCCTTATCAAAGCATGGTGCTCTGGAGTATGTTCTGGGCCATCCTCTATGTGAAAGATTAGTCCTTTCTTCTTCGGCTCTCAATCAAACTGGTGAGACGGGGCCAGTCCAGTGTCAAACTGAGTGGATCAAAGGGGAACATTTCAAAGAAGAATGTTAAAAAAAAAGTGTGAATTAGCATTTGAGAAGACATTTGTTTTCTACAATAATCACAGCATGTTGCTATGTTCAATCAACAGTTGTACTGTGTTATCAAAATGTCATGTGAACTGCTGAAGGGCTGTTTGATGATGTTTATAATTACATTGTAGCGTGCGGTTATATTGTCATGTTTTAAAGATACAGACATCGCTACATAATATATTTCTAAAATATATTATAGCAACTTTAATTGTAATGAAAAAGTAAGAGGAATTTGAAGTTTTACTTTTAGTGGAAGAAAAAAAAGAAAGAAATCGATTGATAACAGTCTTTATCCTTTGATGCAACTTAATCCAAGTCTTAGTGTGGGGATGTTGGGAGTAAAGCATCTGCATATCGAGAACTTTTGGGCTCTAGGTGCTGCTTTTTGCTATTAGTGATGCGTTGCATTAATCTCTTTTGCTGTCAGAGTTAATGGAACAGGGAGATAGATGTTGGATGTACGTGTATGTGTGTGTGTCCATGATCATGCACTCTGTGTGTGTGTGTGTGTGTGTGTGTGCCCTTAAACCTTTGGCTCAGTCTCATGGTGGGTTTGTGTGACGCCTATGGAGGAACTCAGTGAAAAGGAGCATTGTGCTGAGGGAGTATTCTCCCGGTGGGTAAAGCTTGTAAGCCCTCTCCTCCACATGGGGCCGGCTGTCGAGGCCCTGAGCTGTGGTCTGGATGGCACCAGAGACTGCTCCCTCTGAGACAATGCCAGTAATAGGCATGCTTGTTGCCCAGAGAGAAGATGAGTGCCATAGAAAATATGTGATACAAATATGAGGCAAAGGGGAATGTGAAAAGAGGAACAATGGAGATGGAGAGAGACTGCTACAAAAAGACTACATGTGTAAGAACAAGGGTGGGATAGTGCTGTGTTTAGACCAAATCATGGCTCAGTTTGTGTTTAACCGGAGAAAATACTTTTCTGCTCATACTATGCTGTTAATCAGGTCAGAGCAAAGGTCAGGTCATGTAAGGCTACTCACAATGTCACAGGGTCAGAGGCAGGACATCTGTAAACTGTAATAGTAGGGATGCTTTATATATGTATCTGAACAACTATATCTGGGCACACTCTTATCTAGTCATACATCATCTTGTCACTTCACCAATCACCAAATGTTATCCTTGCTCTAATCGCCCTGTAGATAGCAACGGGACTGTCCCTGTCCCGAATGAGTTGAGGGAGGTAATGCATTGACATGGCACTCTGCTAAGTTCAGATATAGTACACATGAATGAGTGTGTATTTGTTTGTACCTGTGTAAAAGTTGATTTCACACTCTAACACTGCATCCATGTCTGTGGCTTGTATGATGATAAATCCAGTGCAGTTGTCACCCTGGTTACAGTAGGTGAGGATTGATGGTCTTCAGAGGCCGACAATCCATCACCATCGCACCGGGATTTCAGGAATGTGTTCCTGATCACACCACACAGCAGGGGCCATGTGGTAACGACCCCTCTCAGTGCGACACCACAGGAAATCGATACCAGGCACTCAAGGTCAATGTACTGTTGGAAAACTACTTAAGCCCTGATGGATGGAGGGCCCGCCTGCAGATAAGATGAGCCATTGACAACTACTAAAAAAATACACACACATGCAGACATACACAAATTGTGTGTCCTTTAAGGTTAGGCTTCTTTGACTGTCTCCCTCGAGCATTTTCTGTTTTTGTCTAATCTGAATTAATCTTTAGTCATTTGAGATATCAGATAATGATGACCAACCAATGGGATGTCATCTTGTGAAATTCAAAGTGACACAAAGATGTAGCAGAAAGTCAGTCACCTTGTATTAGTTCTGTAACAAAAGGATTGTGGAAGATCTTCAATGTAGAATGCTTTCTAACAAAATTGTGTTCAGGTAACTTGCTTTCAGTATTCATTAAATCTAGTGGCTATTAAACAAGGCAATGCCAAATTTAAAAATGTATCATATCAAACCCATATCAAGACGTTTAAGGACATTAAAGCCTGTTTTTTGTTTGTTTGTTGTTTTTTACCATCTGTCTTAGTTTTTTCCCCTCACAAAAAGCAGATTAAGATTAATATGTACTATGTGGTAAATGCCCCACTTTTCAATCCTGCAAGGACTTTATTCTGCTCTGTAAAGACTGTGTAAAGGAATCTGATATTGCTTCTAAATCTCTTACCATATATACCATGCATATCATATATGGTAAATATAACATGTACATGCCCGTGTGTATGCAGTGTGCGAATTTTCTTTAGTTTGCTTATGTGTCTTACAGCTATCTGTTATAGATACCTTGAATTAAAAGACTAAGATTTTGGTGAATTACTGGGTTTGTCTCAGCTTTGGCAGCTACCGTGTAGCCACAAACCCAGCAGTGGTGTAGCTATCCTTTCTTTTTCCAACCTCCTCTTTAGGTTGCCCTCTTTTGCGTCACGTTTGCATTAGATTTCCAGCCACTGGCGTATCACAGCTCCATCATTGGGCTATTCTGCTATTCAACAAGGCCAATGAGAAACCCATGTGCTTCTCAGAACAGCTGCATATATCATAACCATCAGAATTTTCCAACATTTGTTGAAACCATAAATTATTATATCTTAGTATGACACTCCTTATTTGTTTATCATTAACAAAGCAACAGCAACTCATTGGCTGTTTTGATTCTTGGAGGGTGTCTATACACAACAACATACCAATTTACTGACTTGGCCTTGTGAGTACTGAGGCCAACTTTTATGTGGAGTACACTGCATCAGAAAGCACCTGCCCAATAGCCAATACTGTGCTCTCGGATCGGAATAATTAATAGCATTTATGTATAACATCTGATTTTATTTTAGGATTTACATACATTTCATACATTACATACATCAGAGCACATTATCCATTGCTGAAAACAAAGCTGCCCTAAAAAACTATGAAATTAATAAACATGGAAAATCTTTCTCTCACTTTGTTTCCTGAGCTTGAGGAGATAGCACCTCAAACAATTTGATGTGCAAGCAATACAAGATGAAGATTGCATCAAGTATTCTCTGAGTCTTCTCTTCATTCACTCAATGGCAGGCCACAGGGTACTTCCGCTGAGGTTACACGTAAGTTGTTCGTGAAGATACCAAAGATCTACATCCTGTATAGCAGTAACAACAGGTTTTCATTAGAAGACCTCAACAAAAAAGTCCGGGTTCATTGAGAAGCTGAGAACGGGTCTGTGTTCCTCACACAGGAAAGCCACAGAAAGACATTTCGAGTAAGAGACAAAGGGCTTTTCAGTGCTGTACTTAACAGTCTTCCTGAGATAGTAAAAGTTGTGAAGTATGTGTACAGTATATGGTCAAATTTGCTTGTCATGCATTTTATGATGATGATTACAGCGGCAGGTCACTATTGTACAAAAAAAAAAAAAAAAAACATAAAACACAATCACAGATAATGACAACTATAAAAATCTTCATTCAGTTCTTTTGGCAAACCAAGTTCAGTCAATTAGTGATTTTGGTGCCCAAATAAAAACTGAAATCTCTCTGAGGATTTCTGCAATTAGACTTTTAGAACTAGAATTCTTATGTGTTCCCTTATGTTCCCACAGTAAATCAATGTAGATTTTTAACACATTATATTTGGGTGGCAAACTAAGTCTGCAGGCTACACAGAAGAACATCACAAAACAGTGCAGAGGTGATCACTCATAATCATTAAGATAACAGTGAACAACATTTTCTTAGGCAACAAAATATATTTGGTGTACTATACGGTGTAAGTATAGTGGCAATCCTTCATTGTGAATTTATGTTACACCTTCCGTTATTTTCACAATACACTGCATGCATGAGGATGTAAAGGGACAGTCACATACATGCACACACACACACACACACACACACACAGGAAATGACTGTAGACAGTTGTATTGTGAGCTTCCCAAGAACCCACACAACACACATAGAATATTGCCTTCATCTACATAATGGATTATGTGGGTCACCATGGAGGTGGTCTATTTTTCTTACTCCAGCTCATCTGTGTGCCTTATTCTTTTTATACCTACAAATAATTAGTGTATCTAGACAGCACACCACATTTGTGTAAGCTGCACCCTTCCTCCTAACCTATTTAAAGTCTGAAGTCACCCACACCTAGTGTAACCAACTCTGCATTTAGCAAACAATCAGGATACACTGCCTTCCAAAACCATATTTCCTTTTATTTGCCATATTGCACTGAAAAGGCTGTTACTAATACATTTACGATGTTTATCTTTCTGCATGTTGGAAGAATGAATTGCGTAGAGTTTGTTGGAGCAAAACCACACCAAATCAAGCCAGCACTAGCGTCACCAGGCTGAAAGGAGAGTGAAGAACTCAAGCAATAGGTCTGCAGAGCTGGGAGCAGCTGCTCTGTAGGGAGCTCGGGTCAGAGCAGGATGTAAATAAACACCCATCATTGAATTAAAAGGAACAGGCCGGGATCCAGAAGAACAGCCCTGGGAATTAGATTTACATGAACTGACCAAAATGAAGACACAGCAGGAGGAGGAATAATGTGGATTCCCCTTTAAGTAAAATTGAATAAGATTACACTGCTTCAGAGGTCTTGAAGATGAGGTCAGAGCAGAGCTACATACACATTGACGCACACATAACCACTCATTTGTTGAAAAAACACAAATGCAAAAGCATTGCTTTGTCTTAACACATTCAAGATAACATCACATATTGTTGGTTGTTGAATGACTGCTCAGTTGAACGTTTCACATCTTACAAATGCATATGTGTATAGTATTAATCACTACAAGAATAGGGGAAATATTCAATTTTAGCTGTCTAGGAAAAAATACATGGTACTTTTCTTTGTATCAAGCAGTTGTGTCTGATGTCAGATGTCAGATGTGTCATGTGTATGTGATTTGGTAGATTTGTCACTGCCACAAGTAAAGTCTATCATGCAGTTCTTGGTGTAGATTGTGTAAAAGAGATCAGAGGCTCAGATTGCCATGTTTTATGACCCCTGGAGGGCACTGACAAACCTTACATTAGCCCTGGTCTGGGTCTGGGAGTCAGCCGCCTGTTTGAACATGAAAAATTATCCAGGCCCTCAGACATCAGACACTGGTCATTATGTGGTCACTGCTCTGCTTTTCCACCATAGCTGGGCCAAATGGGACATGAGCCAACCTTCAAGGCCGGGTATTCAGGATAAAACGTCCCTCGGGAATGGTAACGGCACATGGGGAACCATGCAATTAATGGAAGGAAGTGTGGAGATGAGGGAAGTTTGAGAAGATTGAAAGGAGGAAGAAACTGAGAAAGAGAGGAAAAAGTCAGAGAAAGACTAGTGATGCAAAGACAAATAGAAATACAGGGGATGTGGGACAGAAAGGAAGAGGGATGGAGCAAGGTGCTGTCTAAAAGCCAGCTCAGTGTCTCACTCTGGGATCTACTGGCATACGACAAGGAGAAGCCATAAAAGTGCTAACCAATATTACCTTTGATCAGTTAAAATAAATTTAATGAATAAATACAACATTTCATTACAATACAATTTTCCCCATCCATACTAGCCCTAAAAGAATAAACGTTCTCTTCATTTATGGTGTGATGATGAAATAAATGCTTTTATGTAAATTATGGGCTGGCAAGGAAAAAGGCTTCCACAGCAAGAAGGACACCAAGGCACACAGTTTGTAGTAAATTGAAAGAAATGTGCTTTTCCAATATCAACATTTTCTCACTGCACTTATTTGAGCCAAGGTAGTAAATCATCTTCAGATTAATTCACGAGGTGCTGGTAAGTAACTTGAATAGCGTTGATGGTCTTGTGTTATCAAATGCATGCTATGTACTCTGTTTGTGTGTCTGTATGTGTGTGTGCATGCATTGCACAAATAAGTTGATACTTTGGCCCCTTCATGTGCTTGCACACACAAACACACAACACAAATTTGATTTTAACCTACTTTAAAGTATTTTTCCTTCACTCTGATAGAATTAGTCCTTACACTCAGGTTATCTAGAGGGAGCTGACCTGATTTTAAAAGAAGAAGTAAAAAAAACATACAGTTATTTCTACAACAGCATTACATTCTTTCTATTTCGAATGTAATGTCAGTGTAACTGCAGAGGCTTGTATGAGGCCATTGTTTCCAAGCTACAATAACAGACAGCCTTGTCATAGTTGTTTTGTGTAAAGCTCATCTTTCACCTAAACTTCACATGGTCTCTGATGATAATGTTCAGGCTACCCAGAGCCTCAGGGGCCTCAGTGGGTGTTTCAGAGGAAGGAGACACCGAAAGACAAGAGAGACCGAGAAAGGAAAGAATATTAAGTGAGTAAGAGAACATATAATGGGAAAAACAATAAGGAGAGTTGGATGGGGAGGAATGGAGACCGAGGGGCGTTGTTTGTGGCCTACTCTTGTTACTGTAACCGCAATGCTAAAATTCCTCATCATTGTGGCTTCCCTGTCATGACAGTGGTCAGAGGACATGGAAATGATGCCTGAAGAGACCTCCTACTCCACGGTGTCCATGCCAACCTTGGCCCCCGCACTGTGAACAACAATACAACACACAGGCATCCATAAACATGTACATAGAGACAACCACACAGAGACACAAATAGAAATGTGTATATGTTGGGCAGACACAGAAAAGGGCCTGACATTTTCATGTTATGTCACAAAAAATGTCCAGTATAATACCTCATAATTACAAAATTACATTATTTCTGCTTGAAAATGCTATTCATTTGTATAAATTATGCACAGCTTAAAGACATGCATTAGGAGACCCTGTCAGGCCACTGTGAAGCAAGTCTTCTTTTTCAACTAATAACATGGTGGCCAGAGGAACAGAAGCAGCTGGTGCAAAAATAGACTGAGGACATAAATCTGAAAAAATTATTCTGAACTGGAGTAAACTGATATCAGAAATAGATTTTTATACAGGGTGGTGGTAGTGTTTTTAACTGAATGAACATCGCTGCTGGTTTGTAACAAATTTATAATGTTGGGTACCAAGGGTTTCTGCCTCTTATTCACTTTCCATTCATACTGAGATAAAAGCCCTCTCTAGTATGTGCCATGTAGCAAGCATGATAAATGCTGCCGTACTATTCTTCCAATTGATGTGAAGAGAAATTAAGATGGCACATACGTATGCATGTACATGTCTTGAAAAGCTGGTTCAAATTTCTGGACGTACATGTAAGCGTGTGATGAAAATGTTTCAATTTCAATTTAGTTTCAATACTTATGATGAAGTATCATAGAGGTAATCGAATGTAAGTACTATCCACTTCCTTAATGTATAGAGACAGGAAAAACAGCAGAGGAGAAAGAAACAATAACAGGTGGAACTTCTGGAAAGATTTGAGGTATGTCTGTCTGAGCTGTCACACACACACACACACATATTCACAGACACAATGCACACTTCCAAAGCCACTTCAGTTTAACATTTGCTTCATCTTGAAGCTTAATTACCAGCATGGTAATATGGAGCAAGAAAGAACACAATACCATAAGATTTACTGTAAACAAAATACTCCCTGCTTCAGGCAAATTCATAAAACTCTGCTCACACTCGATACCTTTGTCATACCCTGTGGATTTCCTGATGATGAGATCACAAACAACATATTATTTTTCAAAATATTTAGGTTGACTAACACCATAGATGTGTAGAAATCATTATCAATTTAATGTTAAATACATGGTAAAACATTAAGCTCCCCTTGAAGTTGCAGTCGTACAGTAACCCACAGTGTAAATTGTGTGGCTTAAAGCCGTGAGAGCTGGCAGAACACCACAGCACAGAAGCTCTTTCCTTGCAGCCGACCCCACAGCGTCACACACCAGAGCGGATTTTACGTAATTAAATAAAGCTCTTTAAAGCCATCTTTTACAACCCCACGTGAACTCACTTCATGAAGAATTTCCTTTGTTTTGCGTCTAATCGCAGCCTCTTAAAGTTTTAAATGCAGGCAGTTAAATATCGATAACTAATATCAGCTGGAGGCTGGGCTGGGTTTTTGTCAGGTAGCAGGAAGCACCCTTCTGGGCTGTGTCCGCCCTGACTGGCGTCTGTCCAGGAGCTTGAGGGCATACAGATGTGTACAGGACTCAAATATTCGCATAGAGGAGACAGTTAGCAATAGCAATGAGTAACGTCTAAAAAGTATCATGTGTATGTTAGAGTTCTGCTTTTGTTGGAGACTCTCTAATGTCACAGGTTTTGTTGACTGACAGGTGAAGTAAACAGAAGCTAAGTCCATAGATCAGCAGTCTGCTACTTGCCCTACAGGGTCAGTTACCTGACAAAGACACCATGCTGATTCTGGCAGCCCTGAGGCAGTATACCTCCATACGGTATACTCTACACTGGCATGACAGGCAAACACAGCATATTTGCTGGCATTTAGCCCAAAGGCACACAAACACAGGTCACTCCTCAGTTAGAGTTACCCTCATTAAGTGTCAAAACTGTAATCAGCTGCAGAATGCAACCATGAGTGAATTAATAAAAAATTAGCATGGCTGCAAATATGTAAAAACTGTCTAGTCAATATTTGCGTGTCCGATTCTGCACAGCAAAACAAAAACCAGCAAACTGACACACAAGTTAACTATCAAAAGCAGTTCAACAGCAAAAGAGGATGGGAAAGGGGACGGTTGTGACATCAAGATGTGTTAAACCATTTCAAAACGTAGAGGCCTAGTATGGTCAAAAGAAAAGATTAAAAGACTATGTTTACTCTCTTTGTAGATTCCAGGGAGATCTCTCATTTATCTCTCTCCTTAAACACAGTGGTTCACCCTGCTGCTAAAAGCCCACCTCAGCAGTTTCTCCCCCTCTCCTTACCCTTTAATATTGATGATTCTCACAGGATAAAATAAGTTAAGTGGAGATATGGTAATCCCTCCTCTGCTTGCTGAACTCGTTTGTTTACTCTGGGGTGACTCCGGTGATGTAGCTATGCCTTTCTAGTCGCATATAATTTCACGTTTAGCAAATGCTCCCCTCTTTAATGTGCCCACTATCAAGGTCATGAATAGCAAAACATTTTCAGCCTCTGGAATTAATTATTCACAGATAAAAAGCAATGGAGGGTTCTCTCTGAAACATGTTGGCAGCACTTTGTCCAGAATATATTCGACCACTTTCAAATGCTTTTGGTTGCATACATTTATTTTGTGTTTGGCATTCAATTTACTTTTCTTTACTTTTTTCCCTCTCTTTGTAGAGAATGATTAAAAAGATATATGTCTAGCATGCAGCAGACATGGCGGACCCTATAAAAGTACACCAAGGAGATGGAATTTATCACTTTCCGAAGTTTTGGTTATGGCTTTGTGGATGTGAAGATCTGAGAAAAGCTTACATGGCACGAAATTTAGAAATCCAATATTTTTTCCCAGCCTGCTGTTCAAAGAACTGAATACTTTGTGCTCAGTCACTGACTAAAGAACAAACTAATTCAACATGTTGGTGTAAGAGAAGGCTTCACCTGAGCATGAAATAAGTATGGACAAGATTTATTTCTTGGTAATAAGAGCAATTAAAGTGCATGGAATAGCTGGATTCCTACTCAAGGTTATAGCAGTGATAGGCCAGGACACCCCTGTGGATCCACTCTGTCCAAACATTGGAAATGGACTGTGAATTCCCCTAGATTAGGGCCTAGCTTCATTGTATTGTCTGTTTGATAAGGGATTAAACTCAGTAAATCCGTTACTTCATATGGGACTCCATGTTTGAGTTATCCTCTGCATTTTAGAGCTGTTATTCTCCACATTCTCACTTTTCTCCTATTTTACAGTTTTGTCAAAGAACTGGTATAAATATGCTTTTTTATATGGCCCTTGGCAGCAAGACATTGTACCATATAACAGAATTTTCTTTTTCTTTCATCTGCTTATCAGTCACAATACAGGCAGAAACAATACACATGTTCTAAATGTATCCATATATATTTCCAGGAAGAATATTCAGCAATAGGAATATAATAAGTGTTACTGCTGTCTTCCAAACAGAGACACTGAGACACATGTTATCTCTTCACAAAGACAGTTGAAAAATGTTGAGCCATTAACTATTTACAATGGCATCTCCCAACCACTGGTCACAAGATTGTGGTTCTATGGTTGTAAACAGAATGAGCAGTCAAGTTAATGAGATTAAGCCATTAAAGATCAAGGTTCAATATGTCTCAAATCACGCAGGCATAGCCATGTTATTACAGCGTTCATGAGGACATTCCTGCCTATGAGTACCATTTTTATGAAATACAATGACCACAATTCGGAAGTGTGTTCTACCTATCAGAGTCAGCATTCATGGAAAACTGACAAGCTGCACAGCTAAGACCGAGGAGATCATTGAGATGGGCTGTGAACTTTTCTCTTTAAGGAAAGAAAAACCCCACAAAATCCTACAAGAAGGGAAGAGCGCACACTAAAGAGCATGTTAATTGATGTAATTGTTAACTTACAAGGAGAAATTTTGCCTCAGTGTTAATATTCTCCATGATCAGCAATGTGCTCAGTTACAGTTACCTTAGTGCGGATGTGCTGTGGGTGACTGTAAATGAGGAGAGATTGTACCTGTCATTGTATTTTATGATCTTATGTCATCTAATTGGTCAATAAACAAATCAGGTGAAAATTGGATAAATCATTTTTATGTACAAATTGTTTAGTCCATCTTGAGGTCAAGAAAAGACATAGGCTTTAATTTCCTATCTGTGCTATTGGTGCTAAGAACATGAAGTGAATGATATTGACATATGTTGTATTTACACATGCACACGCACATAAAGTAAAGGCAGTAAAAGCTCTCATAGATAAACTCATCCTCACAGCAAGGCCTCTGTAAAGACAGACACCCCAGTAAGAACAATCCATTTCATCTACAGCCTGCATTTGCAATTAAGCTTCATCTTCACTGCTATGTTGTCAAATTCTCACTGCACTGCCTTCTCTTTGAATGAATCACCTGTACAGTTTAATTACTGAGTCTCTTTCCCCAAGCCCACCCACCCACCATCAGCCTTCCTCTTGCAGGCCACATTATCAAACTAGGGCAATTTCCCCCCAGCAACCCCATTTCTAATGCATGGTTGCTTTAAACAAGACTGATGATGGCCAATAAAAGCAGTATAAATGCTCTGTGGGTGTTTTGAAATCCAAACAGGAAGCAAGGATAAGCCTGTGACGGCTTGAAGCCAGCGCCACTATGTTTCTTCCAGGTATATTGGGTTGCGCTATGGATGCTGAATCAGCCCAGACAGTGGGATCCCTAATATATGATTTATCAAAATCAGACATTAACTTTAGTTCCTTCCACTGGTGTTATGCAGATTGCGATGCACACATTTGAGGTACTGCTATATAACTTGGATTCAATTGAGGGCATGCCTTTGCTTGCTTGGTTCATTCACAATATTACTTGTTTTCTTGTTTTCTCACTGCTAATAGTGAAACAAGTAAAGGAAAGAAGAACAGTAAGGTTTTTGGTTATAGTTCTAATTGTCATGGCAGTGACTGTTCCACAATCCCCTCCCATGTGTTATTCCTAGTCTGTCACTCTGTGTCTATGTGTCTCCACCTATTCACCTGTGCAGCTGTGGCTCATTCATCAATCACCCCTGAAGTCCTTTTATACCTGGTTTAACTCTTCGGTCTTCACCAGTTCGTTCTCTTCTCCAGTGTGGTAAACTGTGACAAGGCTTTTAGTTGTTTCTTATGTCTTAGCTCTTCGTAATCTTTGTTCTCCAGTGATTCAGGTGTCAGCACCAGCTCTGGATTTTGCCCCGCCCAGCTTGCCAGACCAATGGCCTTCCCGGCCATCACTGTACTTCCTGTCCTGCCCCCCAGAACCCGTCCTGAACCACCTGGTTCCAGACCCTCGCGCTTCCCGGCTCTCTGCCTAATCTGCTAATAAACGTTTGTACTTTGTAACGTGCTGAAAGTTGGTGTTCTGCTTTTTGGGGCTCTTTGTAAAAAAAGCACAACACTAATCTGACTACTGTAAAGCACCCTGACTGTCTTATGGGAGTTTTATTTGCCATATTTGCTAGTTGTTAAGGCAAGCATATCTCACTTTTTCAATTGAATTGCCCAAAATGAGGTAAAGAATGGGCTTTCAACCAAAATGCAGATCAGCGTAAGCACACCCTGCTTTAAGTATCAATATGTTTATTGTATAGACTAGACAGCTGTGTGTTGTGGGCATTCTCCCCACAGTGTAACTGACAAAGCCATAGATTTCTCAAAGGAACCTGCTGCGTATGTGAGGGATGACAGATACATGTTGTTGGGGGGTTGCTAATAAGCTTTTCTAGATCAATAAATGACTGTATGCTGCAAATTAAACCGTAAATCTCGTCAGAGATGGTAAATAATTCTTAAGTCAAGCACAAGGTATAATAAATATGTTGCCTCTAGAGATATACTGAAAATCATAACCTCACATTTATTAAAAATGTATCAAATCTAAGGATAGTACGAAGGCAGTTAATTCTGTTTAAATGTGACAAAAGGTTATGTTGAGTATCCTTCCCAGGTAAGACTAGTCACTTTGTGTCTTGAGGCAAACACAAGCATGATAACTGGGCATAGCGTCTAATAGCTGGAGCATGAAAACCAGATTCAATGGCAAGCAGGAAAGCACGATGCACAAACAGAGTCTGATTAACTGAGCGTTACCCTCTGTGATATGAGTGGCACAGAGAAAATAGCAAGAGTCCTGTATCAACTTACATTCAAAGTTGTGTATTAAACTATCAGAACATGCTGTAACAAGAAGAGAGCCTTAAAATCACACGAGAGTGTGTGCAGAGGAAGCTGGAGACAGCACTGACATTGTGGTTTTACTTGTTATGTAATGACTTAATTGTGACCTTGTGACTGGAAAGGATACAAAAAAGGTGGCTATACTTTTAGCAATGCATATTAAGCACAGACATAGCATTCCCTCATTGTGGCAAATTAACATGTATGATGAGATGGCCTGATGCAATCCATTTTCACTCTCCTACAAATATACATGATTTCCCTTTCAAGGATTTGGTGAAACTTAAACCTTTAAGTTGGGGATTTTGGAATGGCAAGCGTAATATAAAAATAAATTCATGTTCTCAAACCAGTTCCAACCACTGGTACTCATAGCTGTCCTACTTGGGAGTATTCGTCGGAGCTGGAGAACATCTCTGCCCTGTGTCTTTGTACTGACCACGAATGTGAACACATCAACGGCATTGACTGGACAGAACTGTGCCTTTTGGCAAAGCTTGACTGTGCTCAGTCTGAAGAATAAAGAGGTTAGCACAATTAGATGAAGCTTAGTATGGCAGTACATATGTCAAGTGTCGTCCCACTTTCTTTTTGTGGTGCTTGTGATGAAATTTCTTTTGCCTTTCCGCTCTGCCGTGTAAGTCCTAGGTCCAGAGGCCAAAACTTTGGTGGGTAGCCATAAGTCACGTCTGGGTTTAGCACATTGCTGAGGCTGGCTGAGGTTCGCTGTGGAACCACAGCCTAATTCACCCAGCACTGTGAGGAGACGGTCCGTCTACAGCCCATAGCCATGACCAACCAGTGGCTTTACTGTGGGGCTGCACGCCAGAGATATTATCCCCATTCCCTTATTACTGTATCACCCTCTGTTCTTTGGGCTCTTGTCTATTTAGTTTTTAGTGTTTCATGTCTGTTGAGTTTGGGGGCTTTGCTTACATGTGTTTTCTACTGTATTTAGCCAGGTTAATGTGTCATTTGATGTTCTATTTTTAAAAGCACTCTAGTACACTACACACACTAGTATAACGTACTAGCATTCAGATCTCATCACTATCCAGGCAGACTTGCTAAGTTGTGCTTTATCTACTACCATAATAAACACATGACAGGGTTTCACTGCCAAATGACAAGTGAGATAAATGTGTGTGTGAACATTTCACTCAAGTGCTTTACAATACTTGAAAAGATAATCCATTTTCAAGGAGAGTGGACTGGGTGGGAGAGTTTGGGGTTTAAACAGCCCAATAATCTCTCCATATCTCCTCCTCGACACGGCACACTCTCTCCCCACCACTTACTGGAGATGTGTGGATGTGATAACAAAGAGTAAACATACTCCTGCTGCATGTTCCAGCGTGCACACACACACACGCTCTTTTCAAATCATTCCCTGGTGCCACCGCAGCTACTTTACAAATAATGGCCCCCATGTGTGTTCAGGGCTCCAAGGCTGTGTGAGGCAGGGGGACTGGGCTCTCTGCCCAGTCTGAAACCCTGTCAAGATCACTGTAAATTTCTCCTCGTTTTCAGCAGCTGTAATTTAAGGGCCAGATGTGCAGGAGACTGAGGACAGATTCAGATAAACAGCTTGTTACATATTTCTTTTCTGTGCATACTATGGTACATGGATATCCGTTCCCCACACTCTGGTCAATGCAAATTCTTTTCAGGATAAACCTAAAATTGATAAGCAGTATATATATTCTGCTGTACAATATGTGTAATATTAACAATACATTGTATCAGTTAATGGCCAAATTAATGTAATTCTTTTAACAAAGCACATGAACTGCCTGTTTTAAGTAGTGGTATTGTTTCTGTATGTGCACATGTATTTTTCTGTGGCTGCAAATAAAAATATATACAAAATAAAGTAATACACGGGTTCACGCATCTACTGGGACCTAAAACACAATCTCCCAATATGAAGAACAGAAAAGCACAAGCTTTCACTAACTAACACTAACATACCACCTTGTGTCATAAACATTAGTACAGAGGCTCCATTACTGTATATATGACAGTACGTTCCCCTGTCACTAATAGTCCAAGTTTCCTAGGCTTGAAAAATTCACATGGGTGCCTATAGAGACATTGGCAGTGTAAACAGTGGGTTGTACCAGGGAAAATTATGTTAAATTCTGAAAATCCACACTAATTGGAAATATAATGGAGGATGAAGGGACACTGCTGGACTAGGTGGGAGGCCTGATGAATGTGTGTGGACTGGATTTGTGGAGGAATCTCTCATGTGTTTTGGCAAGGAGGGGAATCCCACTGCTCGGGCCTCGTGTGAAAAGTCACACTTTATAAGTTAGAGTGATCAGGAAAGGACACAGCGGATTGTGGATCTGAGCAAGTAAACATAGAAAATATCTTGGCAACAGAAATAACGTGATCATCATCAAAGGACATCCCATACCTTCATTTTAATTTAAAGCGGATCCTATATCTATTGTCTCAGAATGTCCATTAGAGATTACTATATATGTACAGTAGAGTGTATTCCTAATCATGTCTTTGTCTATGTGTACTGAAGCGTGACCTATACCAGGCCCAACATGCACAGTCTATTGTAGTACACCCCCCACCTCCTGCTTTTCATTTCATTTTATTTCATCCTGTGGTGCTGCCAGGCTCAGCTCACAGCCTCTACGTACACCCAAGATTAATGCTGCTTAATTAAGAGTACAAAGTGACTAATTGGGGGCGCATGTCAGAGGTATATGTGTAATTTGATCATCAGTAATGATAAATTTGGAGAGATCCCTTGTGTCAAAACATATTTAATTGCAGCAGGGATTTATAGCATTGGCTGTTAAAGCCAGGGTAATCACAGATGTAGAGAGACACACACACATACACACACACACACACACAAACACATACAGATGCAATGCACAGACATACATGTGCAGTAAGCATTTTTAAATCGTTTGAACCTTTGTGTATCCAACATGGTCTTAATACATTTCATGAAACAAGCACAAACTCAGACTAAATCAGACATTTGGTGTGCTGTGGGCATGAATCATGTAAATATTATATTCTGCCACTACAGAGTGGATTATGACAATACCACAGATTAGACATGCCATTTTTCCCAGTTTGTCTCATGAAAAGGTAAGCTCACAGTTAAGTGTAGGTAAGTCTAGTTTGGTGTGTCACGAAACATGAAGCTGTGTGTATATAACAGCTTATGGTGAGTTTTAAACATTACCAAACAAGAAACACAAAAGAAGAAATTTTGGTAGAAAAGAAATCGGCACAGTTAAGCGGGGTTTTAAGGTTAATGCAAATGCTTCCCCAGTAATCTCACATTTCATGCAGTCTACATTTAAATATGATGATACAAAGCTTGCTCCACAAAGGTTGACGACACTAGTGTTTATCTGTAACAGAACACGGCTGGTGGTCTTCAGTTTTAAATATGTTGGAGGAAGAATCTAGTCTAGTTGTTTTTCAAGGTTTGTGTTAGTGAGCTATTATGATACTGTCAGAAGCAATCAGCTGCAGTTTCTGTTGAGAGAGAGAGAAGCATCATGCAGTCTAAATAAAACCTTGATTTTATACACACATACTCGACTAGTGTATGTTGTGCATGATAGTGTACTTATAAATGTATGTATGTGTGTGTGTGTGTGTGTGTGTGTACCCTGTAAAAATGGTTGCTACATTGGCCATGGCCAGACAGTCTGTGACCACACAGAGAGTAGCAGCAGGAGGTCGACACCTCCCTGGTTTACAACCTTCTGAGGAGGGAGCCTCATTTTCTCCCGGTATTGGCTTCACTCTTTATTTTTCTGCTTATAGTACGAGCACTAATATTAGATCAGCCAGGGCTGCTGCTCGATAGAAAATGCTTTATGCTTGTTAAAATAATTGCTCTCAGTTTTCCAACTCATAAAATTGCCTTTGTAATTCGGTGGGGAATGTCTCTTCTGAGACAATCACTCTCACGCCAGAGCGATGGCAACAGTTTTAATTAGTGGCATCGAATTTCCACAGAAATGAATCCTGGGTGCTGCACAGAGCGGTAATTGTTGAGGTAATAGTCTTATTAATTCTGCCACACTTAAGGGGGCAAACAGCAACTCCAAACCCCCCACACACACCTCTTCAGGGGCAATTTTGGCATTTCAACTTAATGGAATTCAAATCACTGAATACATGGATAATCATTTTTGTACTCTCTTGCTGTAGTTCTCTCTATTGGGCCAGTATGGAAACATGCCGTTGGATGCCGGCAGAGTCCTACTGTGCTGCTTACAAAGGCCACGGCTCCGTTAGTCCTCCTGAAGAATTCCACCTAGAATTCCTTTGTGCCACAGGGCTCCTAGCTGTACGCTGGTTGCTACAGAGGGCTTTCACAGGCATGGACCCTGCTGGTGTAATCCCATAATCCTACTGCACAGGGGTCTCAGAACTAGGGTGGAAAGTGGGGTGGGGTAGTGTGCTTTAATTAAGATCTGAAAAGGGGCCAATAATGTTGATGAACAGAGGAGGAGAAATTGAAGTAATGGGTGAAACTTGAGAAAACGGGTATATGTAAGAGTAAACATGCCAGTGCAGTCACAATTTTACAAAAGATCTCATCTGCACAGTGTGACTGTATAAAGCTTACTGTAGATGTAAAGCACAGCTAAATACTTAATAACTTACTTATTTTGTTGAGGGCAACAGCAGACATGAAATAGTGCTGATACAGAATATTTAATTATTGTTGGGGATTAAAAAAACACTTCCAAAATTGAATGTTGCAGGCCAACACTCACAATGGTTGTGCTTAATGAAAAGCACACTCTTCAATACAAATCACCTTATTCACTTCTTCTGTCCTCTCTTGTTTCATTTCCTTCAGTTGGTCCGCATTATTGCCTCCTCTCTTGTGCTATTGATTTTGGTGAATATGGTTATTACAACATAAAAACCTCAGAGTCTCTATCCATTCAATGTACTGTAGTAAGCAGGATGAAAAAAATATTAAGCAATCTCATCCCCAATTTACATTCACTTTAGCTGGAAAACATTTATTTCTGTGTAGACAATATCACTTACAGAATAATTGGAATTTTATTAATCTAGCAATATTCCTGTGTGGATGTATATTATGGGTGTGTGGCGCTGGCAAACAGGAAATATATAATTATTTTTTTTAAAGTGCTTTCACATTATGTTTTTAGAGTTATACACATAAAAGCATATTCAAATGATAAAACATTATGGTATTTATTTTTTTGGCCTGCAAAGTATATATGATTTCCTTAAACTCCATATCCAGCTTAGATTGTTTTGGGGCAATTTTGAACTTGGATAAACTGTCAAAAGCCTGTGAGGCCAGGCAACAGGAAGCACCTGGGGTTCTCTTGGAGCTGGCAGCAATGTCACAACTCTAATCCAATCACAGAATGACAGCAGGGTGGCTTCAGCTCTGCCTGATGGATATTGCTCCTGTCAACACCAGACCACAGATCCATAGTTCCCCTGTTTTGGGTGTTTTGACTGTCTTTCTTGTATTTCTCAATATACAGTATATGTGTCTCTGAATCTATGTGCACACACGATACAATGTCACATGCAAGTGTGTATGCTCTCTGTAAAGACTTTACTTTACTTTATTTACTAAAGTCAAGCCAACAGTATTGAGGGCATCAGGTCAACCCTTTGACTCTGCACACAGGCGACTGTGTTATGATCTCAAAGTTATAATTTTTCAATTACAACGCTCCCTAAATTTGTGAAAAAGTGAAGGAAACAAGTAGTAGTTTTGTGATTCTAATAAATTACAATTAATACAACAAAATGTGACACATTGGTTCTATAAAGTACAGCATATCGTGTGATATATTATATTAGAATTGTTGTCTAGCTTGATTGTACTGTGATTGATAATGAACGGACATAATCTGTTTCTGAATCTAAGGCTCTTTTTGTTTTTGCCACTGGCAACGATGTACTTACCTATAGCACTTGTGATTCATCACCAGCACTCATATTATTCGATACGATATCTTGTTGTTTTTGCCCATGATTCTATGCACTTTATGTAAAGCTCTTATTTTGGAAGTCGCTTTGGATAAAAGCGTCTGCTAAATGCAATGTAATGTAATGTAAGGAATCTTGGAGTTATCTTTGATCAAGATATATCCTTTAATTCTCACATAAAACAAACTTCAAGGACTGCCTTTTTTTTTACCTACGTAACATTGCAAAAATCAGGCACATCCTGTCTCAAAAAGATGCAGAAAAACTAGTCCATGCATTTGTTACGTCTAGGCTGTATTATTGCAACTGCAGCATCCCGGTGAGAGGCTCCCCCTCCCAGGCTGACCAGTGTAGCGATATGAAGAATAACTACACGTATTAATGTTAAGATATTATATTAACGGGGCACCACCCTCCTTTCGGAGGGAATACATAATAAACAGACCAACTTATAGATTGAACAGTCTTGCTCTGAAGGCGTAGAGTTCTAAAACGCATTGATCATTGACTTATGCTCCGAAATACCATCAACAGACAAAAGACCTTTAGATATAAAGTGATTTATTGCTAACTACGTGAA
>JAVQJL010036303.1:0-51216 GCA_036024295.1 Nannoperca obscura
ACAAAATAAAAATAAAGTCCCGGTGATTTATAGTGTCAGGAAGCTAAACAAGACAAAAGAATGTAAGCAAGCAGAGAGCAAGCAGCAAAGCGTCTGCACTGTAAGGCTGCAAGAAGAAGCAGGTTGGTCCTGTCAGTCTCGTCTCTGTTGTCTTCCTCCTTCACTCTGTTTCTGTTTTGGCGTCGCTCCCTCTCCTCCACCCCTCGTCCTGCTCCTCCATCTGTTCCCCCACAGCTCCACCCCCGCTCTCTAATCGTGTGTTTTAATGCAGAGAGCCGTCCAGCAGTTATTCCACTGATGTATTCAGACGAAGCAGTTCAGGTCAGCGCTGGCAGGAACGGACAGAACAGAATACAGATTACTGCATTCGTCCCACATCAGGTTGTTCTTATATCTCTTGTGATGGTTTGCAGATATGTATATGGTGAGTTCAGGGAACATCAGGCCAGTTTGCAGAAATTAAACATGACTTCACCAATTCTACTGGAAGAAACAAATAACAGACCACAGTTTAAAGCAGCTACACGATACTTCTCCATGTGAGTCTGGTGATATTCTGTTTCTTATCATCAACACGTCTCATGGTCTCAAACCAGACAGGGCTGTGTTGGACGACAAAATATCTGCCGGCTTCTTTTCTCACTTGACTTCAATTCACTTTGATTCAAAATGAATAAAAACAAAGAGTTCAACGTAACAATCGTAGCCACGGACGCCATTTTCATACGTCGGTGGTTCCTCACTTCTGCTACTTTGAAGAGATGGTGATCATCCTGCTGCCCCAAAAACATCCGCCTCTGAAAATAGTCCCCAACAACGTCACTGTTTCCTCCTGAGCAGCTGTTCTTAAAACATACCTGTGAGCCGCAGACAGGAAGTCAGACAGTATCGAGAGACGGCAATAAGAAAAACATCCTTTAACCCACAGCTGAGTGAACATGTTCTCTGGTGAGATGCATTCTGGGAAATGTAGGACAGCCACAAACCAACATGTACGTGACGGTAGCATCCGAGCCTTTAGCATGAGGGTGGGATGAATCTGTGACGGTCTCATCACTGACGGCTGGAATTGGACTTTTGAATTTGGTCTTTTACTCCTGAGGTCCTTCAGTCGTTATTTCAGACAGAAATCCATGAAAAACATCAATCCTTTCAAAGTAAATGTTGAAACGTGATATTGGCAGAAGAAGAATGAAGGCAGCTGCTTCGTGTCGAGTTCTATCATGTAAAGCTGTTTTGCTTTAACTGTATAATTAGTGTATTTGCGATGCTTTGACATGCAAACAGATGTTCCTGTTTCTGAATGTGTTGCCACCACGTTGATGCATATTGTAATGTGCCCTTAATAAAGTACAATCACAGGCTTCCAGCTGTGCACGTGTGTACAGGAGAGACGCTTTTTGTCTGATTGATGATTGTTTATTGGAGCTTGTTGGAAACCATAAGCAGACAGTCCACGTCCTGCAGGAGGACAGTTAGAGACCAGCTGGAGACCATGTTTCCCTCCGGAGCTGGTGGAGACCAAACCCAGAGAGTGAACAGCTTGTTTCTGCTGCCAGTCAGACAGAAAGCTGCTCTTGTACAGCAGCTGCATGCTAACATGGTCTCCTGGTGAACACTGTACACACGTGGACACTATTCAGTGCATCATGTGTTCTTGCACTCTAGTGGCTTTTATTATTATTCACATCTGTCAACACATAATGGTGTATTTAATGACAGTCATAACCTTTGTGTTGCCATGCTAACAAGCCTTTTCTACAACCAATATATTGATTGCAGTAAAACGCAGTAATACCACGTTCCCTGTGGAGTCACATCCGTCTGAACCACACACACACACACACACACACACTCTGCACCAGCAAACACAGCAAACAGCCAACAAAGGCAGAGAAGAAGAAGACAACAGGCTCACAGGATGTAAACAGTGTTTGAGATATCTTCACTGAGAGCTGAGAGTTTTCATTGATCTGTTCAAGTAGATCTACAGAAAGGAAACAGGTGTTGTTCATTGATTGGCCCCTCCTCTCTGGATCTGGAGGCCTTCACTGATCATTATCAATCAGTTAATAAGGTCACTGCAGCGTCGGGCCGATCAGCTGCCTCTTCAGATTACACTGAGTGAAGACACACTCACACTGTAATCGAGCAGAAGTGGAAATGAGGACTTCTTCACTGTGAGCTGTTGTGGGAGAGACGAACCCGGTGGATTTACTTCACTCCAGTGGATCTGTGGAGTAATTATGAGACAAAGTCCGTTGGTTTCAATGGAATCAATGAATCATCGGACATGCTGGTGGCACCTTAACTCTAATGTGCATCAATGGGACCTTCAGGTAGCAACAAGCAGGCCGGTTGCACAGCTAACATTGCTAATGATTTAGTGCTAATTAGCTACACACACGTCAGCTTTTGCTCTGCGAGATGTGATTTGCTGGTAATTTGTTTCCAGAAGAATTCAGATTCAATAAAACGATTGGAAAGTAAGAACTGGACAGCTGCACGTGACTGATGATGAAACCACACGCAGCCTGCAGAGAGTTTCATCTGTGTGCATGAACAACATGCTGCTAATACCATGCACCACATGTAGCAGCAGAAACATTTACACATACACAGCACTAATCAACACTATTGATCAGCTGAGTAATACAGGAGGGATGGTGTTCATAATGGGGCCCTTCGTGGTCTGTCTCCGATCAATGCTGCCTATTTAAACAGTCTCCGATGTGTTCATCGTGGAGGTCAAACAGCGCTGCTTCTGAACAGCTGAGATCAGAAGACAGACGGCGCGTCTCAGAAAGAAAGAGTCTGTCTGCAGCCGTGAGTTTGATCACTGATCAGAACATGGAACTACTGGGACGAAGTCTGCTGTTTGATATGGAGGAAGCATTATTTAGGGCTGCACACACACTCTCACACACACACACACACACACACTCACACACACACACAGGTCCAGCAGTTGCAGAGCACCGTTACTTACTTGGAGTTTGCGTCACCTGATGAAGGTAAGCTAAATGTTGCTACATGCTAACGGCGTCTCAGTGGAAACACAGAGGAGAACGAGCTCATTAATTAATTCTCTAATTCGCTAATTATTCTCTGCGGGTTCTGGAAGGATCCTACCAGCAGAACCACAGGAACCGACGGGAACAACCCACACGGGGAGCTGAACGTGTTTCAGAGGATCTGATGTGGACACCCTTCCTGCTGATCTGATCTCTCCTGTTTAGCTTATGAGTCTGACGATACTGATGTGATACTATCAGATACCTTCAGCATCTCCCACACACACACACACACACACACACACACACACACACAGGTAGAGAGTCGCCAGGTGAAAACAGATCCCAGGTCAGATTAACCTGCAGAGAGTTTGTTGAGGACGTTACAGTTTGCCTTCCTGCGACTGACAGCTTCCCCCCCCACACACACACACATCATGAAGCGTGGCCTTCTGTCGGTGGTGCAGACGACCTCTGACCTCAGAGCTGCTGTGACGGACGCCGTGTGGCCTCACACACTTCTGGTGCATCAGAGGAGCCGAGTGTGAAGAAGAAGAATGAAGGTGAATAATAAGAAGACGAACAGACAAGGGAGGAGAGAGAGAGAGAGAGACAGGGAGAGAGAGAGAGACAGGGAGAGAGAACATGCTGTGTAAACATTAGTCCTGCAGATGAATGAGGCTTCCCCCCAGTTTGTTATTCCAGTGTTTGGCCTGACAGAGGATGAATGGATTAGTGTGTGAATAAAAAGAGAGAGAATGAGAGAGAAGTGGGAGGAGCTACACACAGGGGGGCGTGTCTTCCCCAGTTTTCGAGTTATTTTGGGCCTCCAGTGAAGTGAATGTTGGAATTTTCTTCTGATCTGATCAGAGCTTATAAAGACGCCCTGTTTATTCTGGGATGTAACAGGATGCAACAGGATGTCTAACCTGTTGTTGGTTGTGCTGTTGCAGGATCGATCGATACCCTGATGTGGGCCATGTTGGTGGAGGAATAACCACTCCCAGACTGCACAGTCAGGCTGTAACACACACACACACATGCCCAGACATGCACAGACAGAGGTCAAAGGTCAGCAGAGAGTTAAAGATCTGCACACACACACACACACACACACAGTGGCTTTGTCTTTGTGTGAGAATGAATGGGGGAACTCTCTGCTGCTGAAGATTAATCCTTTCTTTGCTTGTTTTAAATTCAGTGCTTACAACCAAAACTCTCCCGTGGCAGTAATCACTTTAAATGTTAGCGGTTACCCAGGAACCAAACAAAGAAGCTGCTCCTTCACCAGATGTGGAAATTCAAATGAAACCTTAAAGAAGCACATTCCTACAATGCTTCAGTCAGCGATCCATTGATCACTGCGTCTAATAAAATACATTCTTTATCAGTTTGATAAGATTTGTGAGATCCTTTCGTCTTCCTGCAACGACTGAACCTCTCGTGAGAGCTCAGAGCTTTCTGGGTAAACAAAAAGGATCTCACTGTTTAACCGACAGTCTGTCTCTGCAGGGATCACACTTAGAAACTAACTAAACTAATAATAGAATAACAGTCTGAGCCTGTCAGCGCCAAAAAACGGCACTTTTAGTGGACGTACCTTTCAGTTCCAGGATTACGTTGCAGTGTGCGGATGCTGGCCGAGGCGATCAACTGGACCAGTTCCAAAACTTTTTCTAAGTGTTAGACTTTATTGAATAGGTCCCAGGTTTAAAAATACCAGAGTTCCCCTTTAATGATAAGTTGGTTTCACTAAACTTCTCATCTCAAATTCATATTTGTTTTAAAGTTCTCTCTCTTTCTTCTTGACTCTCTTCATGTCTGAATGTCTTTGTTTTAAAATCCCATTACCTTCTGATCCTCGATGACCCTCAGCGGCCTCTGGTGAGATGGGGTCACGACCTGCTGTGTGTGTGTGTGTGTGTGTGTGTGTGTGAGGGTGTTGGGAGCCAATGGGAGTTAGTGAAGAGGTCAGAAGGTCGAGCAGCGCTAATGATGCAGCACATAACTGTGCACGTGCCACACAGCAATAAAAATAACGGGACGAGCTCATATCATGAGTGCAAATGTACTTTTTAAATTCTTAAACTAAATAAAATGTGGAGTTAAACGATTTCACTTATTTAAATGTACTCTTTTTTTAACTTCAGGTTAGAGTAACATACAATTTTACATCATCACAACTCAGAATGTTTACTTGTGTTATTTGAAGTTGAATCTATATATTTATGTTTATATGTCTCTTTTTCTATCTCTCACTTTAATTTGGCTCCTCAAAGAGTCATTTTATTTAGTTTATGTCACAGATGGAAGTTAATTAATAGAAGTTAATTTATTTATTCTGTGTCTTTATCAACTTTATAAAAAAACAGGACGCTGACTGAACAAAACCAAAAATTGTGATTGCTTATCTCATGCTTATACTTTTCTTTCCTGTCTTTCTGTCGTCTTCTTTGATTTGAAGTTTGTACTTTCCTCGTATTGTGGTCAGCAACATGTGATTTATCTTGCCAATATCTGATGAGTCAGTGTGTCAGAAGCTCAGTTTCCCTCGAATGAATGAATGAAATAAACAAACACCCTGAGGAGGTGGATCCGGCGTGCCAGCTTTCCCGTAAGTACATTTTTTACTGAGAAGAGAAGAGGAAGAAGCCCGTTAGTCACTCTGATATTAAATTACGCAGCAGCTTGAACCTCGTCCAACTCAAACGACCCAGCATTCCTTTCAAGCCAATCACAGCGACCCTCGCGGCCCGAAGGGATTCCTTTCAGCCAATGAAGAGCGAGAGTGAGTGACACAATCGGTATTCCATTCATTCCTGAGCGCTGAACGTTAAACGGGTGGTTTGCTGTTTCCTTTTTTTTTTGCTCTCTCTCATGTGGCCACCCCTCCCTCGTTCTTTCCTTTGTGTGTGTGTGTGGGTGTGTGTGTGTGTGTGTGGGATGTGGAATGTGCGGTGGGATGTGAGCGACTTCCGTTGTTAAGTACATCCCAGTGGGTTTTTCAACGTGTGTGTGAGTGAGAGTGAGTGAGTGAGAGAGTAGAAATGAGAATGACAGAGAAGAACGAGATGCAGCATATGGCCAAAAGTAAGTGGACACCCCAAAATCCCAGCCGTACGTGACCTTTGGGCGGTAATCTGCTGCTGTAACAGCCTCCGCTCTTCTGGTTTCTGGTTTTCCACCAGATGGCTGCAGGGATTTGCTCCCACACAGCTACACATTAAAGCGTTAGCGAGGTCCAACACTGACGTTGGGAGATCAGGTCTGGCTCTCAGTTCACCCCAGAGGTGTTGGGCGGGGCTGAGGTCGGGACTCTGTGCAGGCCAGTCAGGTTCTTTCATAACAAAGTGGGGAAACCATTTCTTGACAGACCTGGTTTTGTCAAGTAGGAACAGGAAAGGTTGTTCCCCAAACTGGTGCCAGTAAGCTGGAGGGGCACTGTTGTCTAAAATATCATTGTATGCTGCAACAATAAGATTTCCCTTCATTGGAACTAAGCAGGCAAACCATGAAAATAACAGGAATACAGAATAACAGGACAAAGAAATGTGCTGTGTGGACATCCCTGTCCACATACTTTAGGCCACTAAAAAAGAAAGAGACTATAAATTATTATAACTTATAAATGACTTTGTGTGTATTCCATGTTTGCATTTGTTTATTCAGAACAGCTGAATAAAGTTTTGAATAAGTGTCGATCGTGTCAAAGAAAACAGAGACAAAGAGACATTTATGTTTCATGAATGACCAAAGAATCAGTTCATAGTTCATAAAAGCCAGATAATAGTTTTATGACGTTCTGATGAATCTTTTACACAAACCTAAAGTCATAATAATGTGAATGCATGAAAAGGCTGCTTGTGTGTCCTCTAGCGTTTCTGGATAACTTTCTAAACGTCTGTTCTGTCTCCTCTGTCTCCTCTGTCTCTCTGGGATTTCTTATTTTGTCAAACACTGGAGGTAAGAACACAATCCAGGTGTTGTCACCGACACATCTTTCTGTTTCTGGTGTCAGACCACCGCAAAAGTATAAAATAACAGTTTAATTGAGGGTCAAACAAGGCTAACGCTTCCTGAGTAGCTTCACTGAGAGCTTCCATCAAACCACTATTGTACATAGTTTGAAAATAGCGAAGTGAGAGAAAGTTGTTAAAGTTTCTGCTGCACATAATTTAAGGTAAAAGCTTGAAAATGTGACATCAGACATCAGCGTGATAGCGTTTGTTCGAACATTAACCTGCCTACTGTTAAAATGCATGCTAACCACAGCTAAATGTCAACATCACCACACGGAGAGGCCACACTAGATTGAAAGTAATTCAAAGTGTATTTTATTTGAAACTAAGACAAAAACAAAGTAATAAATGTATCTGTAGTCTGTAAGTATTGTGGGGATGCAATTCTGAATGTACCTGTGGTGTTTCGATGGCAAAACAAAGAGGGAAACCAAACCAAAAGGCCAGAAGGTGAGAGACAGCATGCCCAGGTGCAAGACATCAGGTTGGATGGCTCCGCCCATCTCTACCTGCAGCAGCCTGCCGAGACGAAAAGACACACGACACGCCGTCACAAGCTACACGTTTAGCATTGTAGCATGTTAATGTTTAGCATATTAGCATGAATCTGAAAGTACAGCTGAAGCTAATGAGAATGTGCTCATTAGATGTCGTTGTGAACTGAAGAGCTGCTGATGGTGCTACATGATGTAAGACGTTTACGTCAAATTCATCTTTATGCACTTTCCTGTGATGCCTGTACATACGACCATCTGTCGTGCCATGTTTGACCTTTGACCTGCACAGTTTGGGTTGATTGAGGTGTTTTACAGCCACAAAGCAGAAACAAATCTAGTGTTGACTCCACAGTTTGCAGTGGGTCAAAGGTCAAGATCTCACTGTTCTCTTTGCAGTTTGGCCGCCAGGAACGAGGAACTCCACGAGAGTGTGTGTGTGTGTGTGTGTGTGTGTGTGTGTGTGTGTGAAACACAAACCCGCAGCAGGCTAAACTGTCAGATGATTATCATGCAAATGATTTCAACACTACATCATCCCTGTCAGCCAAGGATGTGTGTTTGTTTAACAGAGGCCATGTATGTCAGTACATCCGCTCTGTGGAAATGGCCTGTTAAACACACACACACACACACACACACACACACACTGAGAGACTGCTGATCAGACTAAAACCCCTCAGCACTCCAAGGGAAAAGGCTTATGTGTGTGTGTGTGTGTGTGTGTTTCAGTGATGCTGCCCCTCACACAGACCTCATGGAGTGTGATGGAGATCTGTGTATGTGTGTGTGTGTGTGTTTACAGGTAAATCCAGGTGTGTGGTCGGTTTCTCGGTCTGTCTGAGCTGTTCCAGGAAGACATGTGGCGTTCTCAGGTAAACAGTGGGAGCTGATCTCGCTGTCTTTACTTTGGCTCTGTTTGTTTTGTAAATCAAGGAGCCGCAGCTTGTTCTGACCACGGTGGCGGTCACGCTGTACGCTGGATAACAGCTGTGCTCTCGGACTCAGTGTCAACAGAGGATGTCTTTTTTTAATTTTCATGACAAAACGTTTGCTGCTCTTTAATCGTGGCATGTGAAACACAAGATAATCCATCACAGCGGACTGCTTTGTCCGCACTTACACCTCTTTAATACTTTTATTATATCCGATGTTGAGCAAAAGTGTCAGTTAACGTCAAAACTACAACAAGAATTTAGTCTCTTCATTTAAAAGACCTTTCTTTCTAGCTCCACTTTGTGCCTTTCGTGTATTTACGTTACGTTTGAGTCACAACGGAAAAGGATTTCTGAATTCACACCATGATCATATTCAGCCTGGATAGCAAACAGAGTCGCAACTTGAAACTTTGAGGTCTCTGGAAATGTGTTGATTACAGCCATGAAATGTTGTTTACCTACCTTTTGGGTTTTTTAAGCATTGCTGGGTATTTATCTTTCATGGTAACAGACAAGAAACGCTGATACACGAGAGGCTGGAGGTGCATCCCTCTCTAACAAACACCTGGCAGAGGTGGAGATCCATCCACAGAATCCCTGAAGTAATGTCGGAAATATCAAGAATTAACAAAAACTCACAAGTCCTATTCATGTTAGGGAAAGAGCATGGTTTGGTTTATAATTACTTCTTTGTTAAGGTTACCATCGTTAAAAGAATCCAAGGTTCGCTATCGATAGGGAACGGGAAACAAATTGCGCTCTCCCACAGCAAAGCCCCCCATCCACCACAACCTCCTCCATATGTGCATTTCCTCCAACTTCCACCATGTTTTTTAGCTTTGTGAATCAGGAACAAAGCTCTGGAAATGATGAAAACATAAAATTTCTTGGTCGGTTTTGGAACCTCCATCCACGTTCAAATGCTCCACCTACAGGTCGCTGTGAGACCCCAAACCTCTGACGTGCTCACGCGTCTGCATGTGATCATACTTCCAAACAACATAGACCCCTAAAGTAATATAAACATCTGTGACAAACAACTGTGTGTGTGTTTAGGAGTCCATCGTGGCCCCAACCAGGACCCTCTTCTTCATAAGGCCACTCTGAGGTCACAGGGACTTTTATCTTGCCTCTGCAACCTTTGACCTCCTAACCACCAACTGACAGCAATGCTTTGTCACAGATGAACTGAATCTTGTTCTCCTGCTAAGCTGAAACTCTCACACACACACACACACACACACACACACACAGAGGGTTTCTTGTTAGAGCCCATTGAGAAACAGTTCACTGTGTACAGTATGTGTGTACGGTGTGTCCTCTGGCTGTGAGCCCATCCAAACAGAAACCCAAAGTGTGAAGACTTGGCACAGCAGATGTCAAGTTTTAGTGTGTAAGCGTGTCTCTCTCTCTGTGTGTGTGTGTGTGTGTCCACTTCATAATACTTCAATGAACTACATGAAATAGTTGTATTCTTTTGTTTTTTACATGTTGTCTTTGAAAGGAGTGAGTGTTGGCCCCACATGATACATTAAGTGTGTTTTTTTGTAGTCTTAGCTAATCCTGCTAGGCTATTAGCTTGTTATTGTGAGTCAAATGTCAAGGAAACCCTGTTTAATCTGCAGGGGTTTCTTACAGCTCATGTAAGATGTTAAAAGCCCCTCCCAACGTCCAAACACCCAAATGTTCTGTTGGTTAACGGCGGCCGTACACCAAAGGACTTTTCAAGTGATTTCACTGTCACGGACACATTTCCAATGTCGTGTGCATTGTCAACAACCAATAGGTGCACTCTCTCCAGCAGGGAGCAGGAAACCGGGCAGAGAGTAAACATGGAGGGCACCGGAACGTGAACAAGTCTCGGTTCTCGTGGATTGAGGAACTTTGATGTGTCCTCTCGTTTAACAGGACAGGATAAAATCTCAAAAGGAATCTAGTTTAAATCTTATCGCAGGTGATTGTCTTTACACGTGAGGTTAGTCTTTTCAAAGTCCTCCAGTGAACGGTGGGCATATAGGGACCACTGGTGTCGCTGGATGTCATGATGAGGAGCTCCAACAGAGTCTGAATCACACCAACAGTCAGAGAAAATCATTCAGATCAACCACAACCTCACTGCTGACCGATCAGATACGCCCGAGGACACATTCCTGATAATTACCGTAGTAAAACGAACCTCTGATCTTCACGTGCGGATTTATTACTCAAACCAGTCTTCTTGATCGTCTGTTATCTGCACTCTCTGGTTAACCTTCTTTCACTGCAAGTCTCCTTTCCAGCATCCTTTAAGTGATTATCTCACAAGAACTTTCTGTTTTCAGTCTCACTTGTTCTGGTTCTTCTGATGCAGTGGAAACACACATCGGGAAGTACAAAAGGGACTCATCTACACCGAGTCTACAGCTGGATATTTGATCATAAACCAAAGTACTGGAAAACATTTTGAATTTTTTTGACCTGATGATGGCGCTAGAGGAAAAGTCAAGGTATCCCCAAAGTCAGAAGGATTCGTCCACTGGGGACCACGAATGTCTGCAGCAAACTGAATCGTGATCACTCACTTTCAATCCAGGTGCTATCATCAACTCTGTGTTGAGTTTCTGTCATCGGACGGCAGCACACGTATAAAGCTGTGCTTTCATGGAGTCTTTGTTCAGTGGCCGGACACCAGGTAGCGTTTATGACCTGTGATTAGATCAGTATTTATTACAGCCTTAGCTTCAACATCAGAACCAGAAAGGCATTTCAACGACGTGTGCAGGTATCAGAGAGCAGCTCTGATCCCCGGGCAAAACAAATCCGCTCTCGTCACCCATCACAGTTATTTATGATCAGTAACATGCAACATGATGACTGTACTACTGCAACGCCAGGTGGGTGTCCTGCGCTACCAGGCACGTTGATCTGTCAGTGATGAGCACAAGCTATCGTCAGGTATCGATCAGGTAGTGCTGCACGGTTCAGGGAGGTTTCTGTTTCCCCTCAGGTGTTAACGGAACACTTCCACTGAATCAGCATGGCACGTCATGACGTCTCTTTCATTCCTCACATTCTTCTTCTTCTTTGTGGAAACCTGCTGCTGACATTACCCACAATGCAACTCGAATGCTGACAATTTGGGAGAGATTCGGGTGTGGGTTTCACAAAGCGTGTTGTTATTTTTAAGTTAGGTCGGATGTTTTGTTGATCCACCTCAACTCCTTCCTTTCGTGGACTTTGTCCCGCTGTGAAAACGTCACCCGACTTTTTCTTTTGCTCTCGTCATAATTCCTACGTCCCCTAAAAGCAGAGTCGGTGTAAAAACTTTATTCACACAACATCCAGCTTTTGCCGCTGGAAATAACAAACGCAGTGTGAAAAGGCCTTTTGTTGGTCTCTCTGGCACAGAAAGAGATTCAAAGGTCGCTGCAGGATTTTCCTGTTGATTGTGGCAAAATCACAACACTAAATGGATGTGTGGTACATTATTCAGCCCAGAAATTACATTCATATTGGATGAAGCTGCACTCCACGATGTTCATCCAACCACAAAGTCAGTGGCAGCGTAGTAAGAGGTGTGTCCCTGGGTGGGTGTGATAGTTATCACAGTCTTCACTGTAATTTACTCTGTAATTGATTTTTTTTTGGATTGAAGAGTTGCCATAAAATGTAATGAGTGGTTTTGCAGAGTTACCAACATCAACATGACTGCCTGGTAATAGAGCTCACGTTATCAGACTGTGTTTTGTGCTTTAAATTCTTTAATTCACTTTGTGTAGTCACGTGTTGAGGGTTCACGCTGGAAATAACTTTTCGGCAGTTCGTTTCATGTTAACCTCACTATTAACAGTCTCTACAGGTGTTTAAAACATGTAGGGGAGAAAAAGAAACAGTCACAGTTCTCATGGTTTTCATGTGGCATCAAATATGCTGCTACATTTTTGAGGAGAAGAAGTTTTTTGAGAAAAGATGTCGCGTCCTGCAAGGATAAATCTGGTTTTACAGATAATATGTTATCAGGAGCGACAGAGCTTCAACTTCTGCATCACCAACATGTTTTTTAAGAGGCTGCCCAAAAGTAAACTCACACTCAAACTCACATGTGTGCACTTCCACCTCATTCCCTGGAAACACATTAGAGGAGTGAGGCCTCTCAGAAGTCTGGACACAGACGTGTGCATGTGGTGTGTATTCCTAGAAGGACAGTGTGGTTTTAGGTGACCTCCTCCTGGCTGCGTGTCAGTACACTGTGTTACCGTCTGAACCGCAGGCAGCTGCTCTGCAGACACAACTGCTTACACTTTGTACATTTGGTTCTGAAAGTCAGTGCATCGGGTTTCACACCACGGATGGTTGTCTCTCCACCACTCTGGTCAAAATATCTGATCAAATATCGAACTGACTGCCATTAGATTTGGCACAGAGGATGAATCCTGCCGACTCTGTATCTGGTGCCAAAAGCAAAGCAGTTTGTTCAGAACTTTGGTTTGTTTGGTTTACGCATGGCTGTAGATCTGGGACTCTTACATGCAGTACACTGTGTACTTACTTGTGTGGTGCGTTCATTTTGTTGATTTTCTGAATGTTTATTATATTATATATTATAATATTTTAAGGGACAGTTAAAAACTGCAATATATTTCATTATTAATTGATTATGTGTACTTTAAACGATTCACGGAGTAAAACACCCATTTAATTGATTTAAGGGTTAACCCCTGCATTTGAACCTTAATTAACTGAAAGGCCTTTATGTAAAGGGTACAAATTAAAGAGAACATGTAATATTGTTTGTACATTTTAAATTGAATTCCAACAGAAGACACATTAAAGCACCTCAATATATTACAGTTCATTAACGTGAGATTTAATTTAGCTCAAATCTGGGATAAATCTTGAAGATCCCCATAAATAAATCCCCTAAAATACTGTTCATTTGTAAATATTTCCAACCCCTAGACTCCTTCTCTTAATAACACCTTGAGCTGATTCAAAGATTTATCAAACATTTCAAATAAACATTATATTATTATATAATAATATATATGACACAAGCATTAAGGGGTAAATAAAGGGTTAATTAAAGGTTTGTTAATCCTTAGGAGTCTGGCTATTTGGGCAGTTTTTGAATACTTTTGATTTTGCATTTATATATTAAAACAACGCATGTAATGTTTGCAGAAATGGCAAAATAATTTACGGTCTTACAGCGTCAGGAACCAAGATGGTTTCTGTGCTCGCCACGTCAGAGTCGCCTGCTGACAGGAACTGTGTTCAGTGTTATTTATAAAGGCTGATTGAGTTTTAGGTTAAGAATGCATCACCATGTCCTCCAGGTGGAGAAACTACCTGTTTAACACCACCACCTCACACCCACCTCATCCTCTGAAGGGAAACCTTACAGCACTTTAAATGTTTGGAAACCACAACTCAGCTGCTCGGCTGAAGGTGTTTTCTGAAAAGGTCAGTGATCAAAGCGAAAAAAACAAATGGACTCGAGTGTGAAACTTTGCACCACACTGACCTTTTTCGCCTCCAGATGTTTTTTTTAAAAAAGCTCCCACTTACTGTTAATAACAGTTAATGATAGACAGTCTGAAATTCCTCCTGAGCTCAAGAAAAACTAATCTCACATTCCCGGCAGAAACATTTGAATAAGATTTGCATTCCTGTAAACGTTCCCTCAGGACGTAACCCAGCAGAAGACAGCACACTCTGAAAACAGGAGTTCAGCAGGAGATCCTGAGGGAGCCGAGAAACAACCACACAATAAAAACATTCATCGGGGGTTTCTTGAAGAATGTCTCTGTGTTAAATGTTCGTGGGAACAAATGAAAGATTTAGTTCAGCTTTAGTTTCTCAAAGATCCTCTCTGTTCACACCTGGACGTCATCCTGAAAAGTTTATTTATTAACTAAAACTGTCTTCTTCATTCTTCATACTTTTTATTCTTTTGTGTGATTTTTCAGGAGCAAACAGCCAACTAAGTATTTTCAAGCAATGAAATTTGACACTTTTAAAATACTGGCGCGTATATTTAGCAGAACTTCACTACTTTTCAGAGGAATTACTCCACTACATTTATTTAACAGCTGCCTAAGTTACTGTGCAAATGAAATAATATATTTGAGAGGCATTATTGTAAAGCGTTCTGTCCACTAATCTAGAAAAAGATGATATACATGCAGTCCATCTACCCTTTAACATGAGAAATATGGTGTCTTTAAGAGTTGACATATAAAGTCTATTTTCTACTCGAACATGCAATAACTGTTTCTTTTTGGCCACTTGGGGGCAGCAGAAATAAGTTGAGAACACATTACTGACATATCATCACCTTTTAAGTGGATCAGTTGCTTATTTATACTTTCAGAGGTTAAAGGGCAACACAATTTATTTGTTGTCATGTTTCTTTTCACCTGATGAATGTAAGTTTAATATTTTCTCTCTTCACTTCTCTCTGGATGTTTAGACGGCGTACTGCAGCAGAAAATGACGCCATGACTGAACCAAAACAGTAAAGTTGCAGCCGGACAGAAACAATGAGCTGAAACTAAAGAGCTCGGTAAAACAAAAAACAATTATAGTGTCTTTAATGCTTAACAGTGCTTTGAGGAATCATTACACAACCCCAGGTGGGTTGTTGGTCCTTAGAGTAATCCCTCAGGGATGTCTCAACACGTTTGCTGGCTGCCAGAAAGATTCCCCAAATTCCTGCGAATTGCTCAAGAAGGTTTGCATTCAAATTCACTGTTGCTGGAGGATAAATATTTGAATTGCATTTGCATTCGACCCGGGGCAACCGTCATGATTTTTGAGCCTGAGCTACCGAGACGTTGGAGAGCATTCCTGTCGGGGCAACGCTTATCTCTGCTGTCGCTTATCAGCTGCCGCCGTTGACAAGAGGCGTGGGCCGCAGGATGGAGGGGGAGGAGGCGTTGTTTACTCTGTCCTCTGTTCAGGTAGACCGGCGCAATCAGAGCAGGAATCAATGTCAACCTGACCGTTGTAAAAGAGCTTTTTAACAATCACCACATCCCATAAGTCCGAGACACCAGCTTGACAGACTGGAGAAGGAATGAAGCTTTTTAGACAGCAGAGATCACAGCTGCCAAGTTGGAAAGATGACATTAGAAGAAAGTGTTGGTGGATGGAAGAAGTAAATGCTTTTCTATCTTACAGAGCTTCACAGTTCGCCTCTCATTCGCCTTCACAGACAGAGCTGCCATGCAAGGCGTTGGAGCTCAACAGACCTTTTTCCCAGCGAACGTTGTGGCATGTCACTGCAGGAAAAGCACACTTCCATTGTGCACTTTAATGGAACTGAGGAATCAATAACAAACATTTTGTTTCACCTGATCTTCTCCTGTTACGACAAGTCAAAATGTTGGCCATGAAAAAGGGCTGTTGGGTTAGAGACACTATTAAAAAGAACAGTTTTCTACCTTTAACCACCAGTTGTGATGATCTTATCAGCACTAATATGTATGCTTAATTGATACTGTTCATTTTCCAGCATGACTTACTTTATTCAGCTGCTTTTCTCAAACATTTGTGACATTTTCTGTGTCATTTTGTGACAAATTGCATTAAAGTGGAAACACTGAAGATCAGCAGTAAGGAATTAGATTTTTTTTAAGAATTTGCAAAACCCTGAAAGTAAAATATGGTTTAAAACTCTCACGTGAAGCACTGGGGGTCGTTTTGCATGATGTTTTCTTTGTTATTGCTACTTTTCTTCACACTTAGCTAGTCAGGATATTACACGGGCTTTTTGTATTTTCTTTTCCCCTGAATAAAGTCTGTAAGGTAACTTTAGACTCCATAAACCAAAGGGTTCATATCGCAGGGAACATCTCGTTTCCTGAAAGAGAAAAAGCACAACAGGGACAGAAACGTTGTATTTTACTTGTAACTAGCAGCAGTTGGAGTAATTCGTCTTCAGCGCAGGTCTGGGCAGAAATAATCCACCACCTTGCAATCAGTCGGCATGAGGACGGTGGATTTAGAGTTCAGCTTGAAGGTGTGTCACCTGGCGATCATTGGTTAATTTAGATGTATTTTGTTTGTGGAGCAATTGAGCAACCTGAAGGGTTTTACCCAACCCACAGTTTTACATAGAAGAAAAAGCAAACACTTCACTCCCCTGCAGTGTCACAGTGTGAGAACAAGGAGACGTACAAACGAAACAGGTTCAAAAGAAGGTTCAAAGTCCCAAAACTGGGTGGAAAAAGGTAGAAATTAAGATGAATCTCCCCCTTCTTTTGTCTTTTGTTTGTGATTCTGTATTTATCCACAGGTAAAGCAATTTACAACTTTAGGAATTCAACCTAAGAAGAGAAATAATTGGGTTTTTAACAACAACAACAACAACCGGCATTGTTTGTATTCAAATGATTGACCAACCAATCAGTCACCCGGCTCTCACTCTGAGAGGAATCTGATTGGCTGGCGGATGAATTGGCCCTACAGCGTATAAAAGACGTCCAGCAGAGTCCTCTGTGACTTTCAGAATAAATGTTCTCTAGTTTTAACTCAGACAAACGCAGTCGATGATTAAACTCAGTCCACCGACAGTCACTTTCTGACTCGGCCGATCCCCTCTCTGCTCATTCTGGGAGACTTAATGACTCAAACACACAAAGACCTTCAGCAGCGGCTTTCAGCCTCACAGGAAAAGGAAACTAAAGAGAATCACCATTAGCCTCTGCTGCCCATTCAGGTGGATGTTTATGACACACTAAATGAAGAGCAAGTACTTTGTGTAAAGACGAGCTATTCTCCAAATGAACCCACATCATCAACTTCACTTCAGAGTGTTTTGCCCGTTGGTTCATCACAAGAACATTTTGCAGCTTGCAGATTAGTGTAAAAGAGAGCAAATCAAACCGCTGCAGCTGAAAATAGTCCCCAACAAATGCTTTATTTACTCCTGTTTGAGTAACGTTTGCAATAAACTACAGTGCCCAGCTGCTTCAGGACATTACTGAGACATTTTTTTAAAAAGTTCTACATTTGTGAACATTTCTAAAGCTTCAGTCTTCAGTTGGAAACAATGGGTTTGAGACTGAGACCCAAAGACAGAGTTGGAAAATACTGAGAGATGCAGTAATCTATTGTAGGGCTTTGGTCTTTTCTTGCGATTTGTTGACAATAAGAAAATATCATTTAAACTCCAAAATATGCATTCATTAAACATTAACTTCTGTAATAAAACACAACAAATCAGTTTAAATCTACAGTAACTTTTCGTCCTTCTCTTATTATACTTTAATATTTGCATCAGTTAATTCTTTCCTGCTGAGACTTATTTCCCCCTGTATTGCACACTAAGTCTGAAAACCTTCTCATTAAAAGCAATGCACAAGTCTTGGCTACATATATTAATATGAGGGGTTTTTTCTTTGGTTATTTTTACAGAGAACAAAGAAACAAAACAAAAGTGAGGTATTGATCTTTGGGTGTGAAACACCTGCTTTCTGTTTAGCTTTACATGATTTCACTGAATGATTATGAGGGGAAATATTAAAATGCCCACAGAAGCAGAAAATAAAAGTCAGTTAAAGGATTGGCTTCCATCTATATTGTTTTAAGTTACGTAATAACTGTATGAGGTTTGAGGAATAGTCAAAGTGCATTTCCTCGCTCTTTCAGTACTTTCATTTCACATTTTTAATACCGACCTTGAGTCAAGAGCATCTCAGATTAGTTTCTGAATGAGTAAATTCTCACACTTGTGAAGATATGATGTGTGATATCAGCGTCGGTTAGCTGTTGAGGAATGAGTCACCGAATGGTAAACCAGGCTTAGGTTTGATCTGAGGTTCTGTTTGTTAGAGAGAGGCCAATAAAATTTCAGTTGAAGACCTGACACACACACACACACACACACACACACACACACAGTCACTGCTTTAGAAGATGGACGCAGCAGCACAGAGCATCTCTCAGTGTCTTTGTGTGTGAGTGAATGGGAGAACTGGCTTTAAAGGGTCACTTTTAAATGACAAATACTTACCAAAGGTTTTGGAACTGGTCGAGCAGCTCTAACGGGCTGCACTGGCTGCTACGTAACCCTTGTGTGTAGAAAAGTACGCCACTAAAGGTTATTTGAAGTGTGTGACAACATTATGGAACCGTTTTGTGGAAGAGTGAGAAGCTTTCATCTTCCTGCAACAACTTCCTGTTCCTGGACTTTCTGTTTCCTACAGGGATCCTGCAGAGACAGGTTGCATTGGTGCTTGTGCACTTCTGCTCACTTTGCGCACGACTTTTGCGCTACACCACGACAGTAACATAAATAAAACCTTTGCAAGAAACACATTCCTAAAACGCCTCAGTCACTGATCCAGTGGGATCCTGTTGTCTAATAAAATAACATACTGACGTGCAACACATTCTCCATTTCATCCGACATCCGCAGAACTTCATCCAAACGCCAGCTCTCTGTCAACTTCCTCACCTTGTGAGGCAGCTGGATTTGCAAGAATCCATCAAGTCATACGTGGTTTGGACCAATCAGCGTCTGATGAAGAACTACTTGAAGCTACAGGCGGTGTTCAGGTGTAACAATGGCGGAGGTTAGTGTAGCTGCTGCTGTAGCATCAGTTATATCAGATCTGATGTTAAAGAGCTGAAAGAAGAGCAACAAAAGGCCCTGGAGGCTTTTCTCGTTGGAGAAGACGTCTTCGCTCCTTCTCTCTCTCTCCCCCATGACTTGCTTCGGCTTCATTAATCTGATTGGATGAAGTTAGTCCACCATTGACGGTGATAGAGGTTGCCAACTTCCTGTTTGGTGCCATGAAAAGATCCAGGCGTCCCTGCAAAGATGTCCCGGGTACATCCAAGCACAGCACAGTCAGCACAGGCTGATAAAGATTAGAGTCTTCTTGGTAATAGTCTCAGGGGATTAACCAGTGATCATATGTGCTCTGGTTGTTAGTCATGTGACCTAACATGCATTATTGTAGTTCGAAAGAAACCCACAAGACATGTAGAACAGCCACAGAGCTGCGTATCACAGTTCACTGTCTTTATCACAAACCTAAATGTAATTCCATTACAGCTAAGAGAAGAGCAGTTACCGTCTCACAGACATGAATCACAAATGCTGCAATATGTGAATGAGAAAGAAAACACTATTTCTTTAAAGATGACAGCAGATAAATGCAGTCACATTTACAGTAATCGTGTCTTATGTTGTGTTTTGCACGTAGATTTAACAGAAAACATGAAAGCAGAAGCTCGACCAGTGATAAATATAAGAATATAGCATCAAACATGTCCGTCTGTTCTTGTGTCTTGTTTTTTCTCTCTCTCTATTTCTATTTGTGTCCTTTAACACCCTCATCTACTCTCACAGGTATGTTGTTGTTTGTGGTTTGCAGTGCTGTTGGCTGCTGTTTTGTTGTTTATCAGTCTTCCTCTCACCTCCTCCTCCCACATCTGTCGAGGGTGGTGGCAGATCTTTCCAAACAAAGGGTGGGTTTTACTTTCTGTAAAGACCCACTGCAGTGCTGCTGAGAAGGACAAACATGTCGATTTCATGGGAAATGATATGAATAAATACAAACTTTATCAGAGGTTTATCAGGGTCCTGATGGTTTCTTCACTCATGGGCATCCACTACAACCCAGTGAACATTCAAGAAACAAAACGCATATTGATTAGTGGTTAGAAAATAGTTGATAAACTCATTCCAGTAAAACCAAAAAAAAGACTTTCCGCTTATTTTTTTCCAGGTCACTTTAAACACAAACTGGAGGCAGAAACCTCAGGTGTGACTGTGGAGTTGCCATGACTGTAATTCAGTCCAACAAACACCACCAGACATGCTCAGATAGCTTCCATGGGGAAAATTATCGCTTAAAAAAACCCAAACAAAAAACCCCGTGGTTGAACCCATGAAAAGTGATGCAGATGAAGAAGTGGGCGTTTTGCAGAACCTCTGTTCTCGCTGTGGTTGAGCGCCGTCACAGCACCAAAGATCCCTTTTAACTCCCCTGATCATTGTTGTTTACTGTTAATCTGCCTGTGCAGCAGCCTTCAGAGGGTGTGAAGCTAAGGTAGAGTAATGTTGCTATAAATAGCACTGTCAGTTTTTGTGATGATATGATATACATATATATAAATATATATATCGTCCAATCAATGAAGTATTTGCACCTGTTCCATTATAAATGCATATAAAGGTATCCCCTAACAAGAAGAATGAAATATACCAATAGTTTTCTAGCAATTCTGATCTATTTCATGGCCTTTAACTCTTACTTCAGGTGGATCTACTTGACGTTTGCTATCGGTCCCGATATATATATATATATATATATATATATATATATATATATATATATATATATATAAATAATTTCAGATTCCATAATAGTTGTCATGAGGCTGCCAAGAAATCAAAACATATCATTTTCACATTACTGCTTGTGTGTATCGATTAAACAAACAACATGCCCATGTTAGTGAACTTTATATGTGCTGTTTTAACTTTGACAGAGCCAGGCTAGCTGTTTCCCCCTGTTTCCAGTGTTTATGCTAAGCTAAGCTAAGCTAATTGCCATTGGCACTCTCCATACTTGAGAGACTAGACTTGAGAGTGGTATCAATCTTTTCATCTAAAAGTGAATTGGCCTATTTCCCAAAATGACAATACCAACTTCATTATTATAGTTTTTTTTTAAATCATGTAATTCATGTAATCTCAACCGGGCATTTCGTAGTAAATAATTATCAACCCTCTGCAGGACAGCTTTAGCGTCTTTCAGCTTATTGTTTGGGGGGTTTTCTGCAGGAAGCTATGATAAAACTGCCTGCCCAGCACCAAACAGCAGTCACACAAAGTTACTGACTAGCTGGTGAACATAATGGAGCATTTAACAGCTTCAGAGACATATTTTTCTTAGGAGTTGGTGGAGACCAAAACAGAGCTAAAAGAGAGTGGATGTTGGACTTGCATTTGCCAGGTGTCGCGAAACACAAATCAGTCATTTTTGCAAATCATTGTAGTTAAATGACTCTAATACTGTGACTAATAGTTTAGACAGCAAATCAATCCATGGTTTGGTGAATCCCTTTTATACTTTTACTGCACTGAAGCAATACGATCAGTGTTTAGATCTTGACAAATACTGAACGTCTGCATGAAAAGTTAGCTTCTTAACTTCTCGAGTTATTCGATTTGACTAGCTCATTTTTCATCTTGACAGCTTCATTAAAGCACCCTGAAAAAGCTCAAAATATTTGTGTGTGTCGGTATGTGTGTGATCACGAATACAGTCTTCTCTCCCATTTCCTTCAAGTCTGCTCGTCCCTGTCGCAATTTCAAAAGCTGGGTTTTTTCAGATTTTCTTTCTTCCCACCCATTCTCTCAGTGTATCCCTCCATCACAGCCATTGTCCCTCTCCCCTCCATCATCCATCTTGCCGTGCTTCATTACCCTTCACTCTTCCTATTGTTTTCTCTACATTTCAACACCCCCTCCCTTCACCCTCCATTTTATCATTCTTTCTTCTACTCCTCCTCCTGTTTTATTTCACCAGAGGACAACCCCTCCCCCCCAAAAAACAAAAAACAATAACACTTGTCTGCTGGCTGCCAGTTGTCTCCAGCATCTCCAAACCTCTCCCTGCTTTGTTATTGGCTGGCTGGAGCATCTGCTGTATTAGTATTGGCTGGTTCCAGCAGGTGAGGCACAGCTGTGCCACTTAATCAATGCCCTGCAGTGGGGGAAGCATGTGCCAGACATACAGTGCAGCAGCAACAGCAGTAGCCGTCAGCATTGGCAGCTCTCCATGAAGCTGAGCATGGGGATGGCATGACCTTCAGACGGCCGGGACAGGAGAAAGACACACAAAAACTCACAAATACACACAAATACAAAGTCGTGCATATTTTTCTTGCAAATCATGATCTTTCCCAAAATGTCTGCAGGCCACACCCAGGACTCCACCTTTCTTCTGCAGAGGCGAACGTACAACTTCTCACAATGGGTGAGCGACTGTGAGCGTGGCAAAGAGGCACGGCGCGCTTTGAAGGTCAAGAAGAGGCTCGAATAGCACACACACAAACACAGACTGCAGATGCTGCCAATGCATGAAACTAAAGTACTGTACGCTCCATTAAGAGTGGAAAACATCAGTGTAACAGCAACAAAAATATAAAACAACAAAGAATATATTCAGGGGGAAAAAATGAAAAAGATGTGTTGGGTTCAGTTATTATTATGACATTATACTGTTGTATAGTGTAAACTGGAAACTGGCATGGTTGTAGTTGCTCTGCTCTCCTCCCCTTGTGTTATCCTGTTTTCCACGCTCCTTGTGTTCCTGTTTGTCTGCCTGTCTCTCTGTTTGTGTGTGGGCTGGTGAGTATTCGTGGTTGGGCGTGGTGGTGGCACTTCTCACCTGCACAGCTGTGGCATATCCACTAATCACCTCTCCAGCCTTCATGTACCTGGTCCTGCTCTCCACTCATCGCCAGATTGTTCTGTTTATCGGTACGGTAACCACGACTTTAGGTAACTTGCGATTCTCTTTGTTGCCTGTTTAACAAGTGTTTCCTGTGCTACAGGATCTCCCGTGCCTGGTCTCTAGCTTTCTGCCTGCCAAGTCTGCTCGGCTTCCCCCCCACAGTTCAGCCTGCTCCACCTCGCCTGCCTGGACTGTCTTGGTTCTGGCTCAGACTCGCCTCTCGTCTCGGACCACTCGCTTATTAACACAGTTGGAGCTGCAGCGGTGGCTGTAACATACAGTGCATCAAGGATATTAAGAGACTTATAGTGCCCGCTTGCCACAATTTGTATCAAGATTTGTACTCCTTCTCTGGTAACTCTGCCCCCCCCATCCGGGCTCAAATTGTGTACAAGTTCCTGCTTACATCCCCTAAATGCCCCAAATTATGGGAAATGTAGTTCCAGTGTGTGTTTATTCCCAAAATAGAAATAAGACAAATAATAACAATAGGACTAACGAAAAACAGTTTTCATGTTGTTAGGTTGTAGACAGTGGGTGCTGGGGTGGCACAGTTGTCTTAGCAGGCCCAAAGTGTTTTTAAAAAACAAAAGGGGCTGCACTGATGGAGGTGTGTTGCTTCAGGACCCTGTGACAAAATGACACACGATCCAGGAAGGCTACTTTGATCCAAGAGTTTGAAGGCTCATCAGACACCAAAACACTGCAGGATCTCCAGCTCTGGAAAGATATCGTATGACCTGAAGATCACCAATGAGAAGTAGAATTACTCTTTTCAATAACAAAGTAATCTACCTTTAGCAGGTCACATTGTGTTGCTAGTTGAGTCTCAGGTTCATTTGTTTCTGGAGCGTGTGAACTTTTGGTAACATCTTGTTAACTGGTCCAGCATTATGCTGCTGCCAGTGTCCTCTCTCTGCACGTTGGGCTTGCTCGGTTGGCTACATTTTGGATAGACTAATTATCCTTGGGTCCCTTTTGGATTTAGTTTTTCATTTTAAATTACGTGAACTTTTTAATTACGTAGCTTCCAGGTTTCTGATCAGGTTTAATATTGTGGATCCATGAAGACCTCTAGCAGTGCAACACTGTTTTATCCAAACAGACGCTTTTATCCAAAGCGACTTACAGATGAGGTACAATCTGAAATTCAGCTGATAATTTGGGGTCCAACCTGCAAGAACTTGGAGGCAGCTGGAAATCAGATGTGTTTGTGTTTATAGTATTTAGATCTAGATTTGTAGCTATGGATGGATGCAGATATCTTAGCTTTCTTTTCTTATACGTATGAAGGTTTTCAGTGTGGCTGCCCTCGTCTGAACATCTATTCATCATTTAAGTGTTTGCTGGGTTACAGGCTTTTCACAGCAGAAATTGGCACCCAATCCCAGATCCATTCATGCTCTTTCATTCAGGATCGATTAAAAAACACCCTATACTGTACACACTTTCACTCCTCCTTCCTCCCTGCCCTGCTCCTCCTGTCTCAAACACTCCTCCCACATCTTGTCCTCCTCCCTAACCCCTGATCTCCCCTCGCTCTCCCACCCTCATCTCCGGTTCTCTCCTCTCCCCTCTAGTGAGCCCTGCGCAGAGCCGGCAGGCCCCCCACGTTGCAGGCCTATTAACAGGCCTCAGTTTGCTGTAATGATGCCTCTCCTCGTGTCTGTGCAGCTGCTGCAGTGCTGAATAGGGAGGATAAATGTGGGATCCTCCACAACCTCATCATTGTTTCACTGCCACTCTCTGCTGCCATGTGTGGCAGACAGAGGAGGGGAACGCTCCTGATTTATCTGCCCACACCTATTTCATTTTAAAACTATGAGAATTGGATTTGACTGATATATCAGGATGGTGTTTGTATTTTGATTTTAAATCAGATATCAGCTTCACACTTTATATGCTGGATATAATATTCCAATATTAATTATCATCAAGAATTTTGTGCAGGAATTATTTTAACACATTTGAATACCTGTCCAGCATGACAAGAACACAGTGTCTGAGGAATACTTAAGACTTTCTTGAAATGATAATACTAATAAACATACCAAGAATACAAATAAATAAATAAATAAACAATCAAAAATCTAAGAATTAGCCATCTAAAAGATAAGCAACTGGCTGTTAATTAAATGAGTGTGATGGATTTTATGTAATCATACTAGCCCGGATAATCCCATAATTCTAATATAGTGAATTAGAGCTACTAATAAAACAGGTGAAACTGATCAGGAAACAGGAATTGTAAAGAAGAATAAAAAGAAAGACAATATGCTGTTTTGGACTAAAGTCGTCCTACTCAAATCAGTCTATGAAATACATTTAAAACAACAACAAACACAGCCCATGTGCTATCTGCGTATACATTATGTGCCCACGTTCCATGGTACAGCAGACAGCTGCTGCAGGGTCCATCAGTCAGCTGCTGTATTTATAGGGTGATGACCACAGAACACTAACAGCTGCATCACACAGGAACAGAGACAGGCAGCGAGACAGAGAGGACGTAGGAACCTGAGGTGTTTAACACTCCTCTCTTTAATTCTGTCGGTGCTCAAAATAACTGCAGAACCTGTGCAAACTATGTGTCTGCATGACTGTGCCACGTATGCGTCCTCCAGCATGGGACTGAGCATGTTGGTAGAGCAGTAGCAAAGTATGGCTTACAGTTGGTGAAAAATAAATAAACATAAGTGATGCACAAATCTAAGCAGTGTATGAAAGAAAATACACATTTGCATTCATCTACTGAACTATGTGCAGTGTATGACACAGCAGTACTTACAGATTACTGCCAGGGGTCACCTGTAGGTTTCAGTCGGCTGTCCTGGCAGTTCCTGAGGAGAACAAGAGATAAGTCAGGTGAATATGTACTACATAATTATATACATTATAGCTGAGGCAACTAGGAGGAGGACAGTTACCAACTGTCTTTTCCGTTTTCTTCTCCTTGCAGATGTACCTGCTTTAAATTACAGTATTTAATGGTCTAATGTTAAAACCATGTTGGAATCCTTTCTCAACAGTGCAACTAATAACATTAACAACGGTTCTGTTCAATTTAGGTGTTCAAGTCAGCCAGCATCATGCTTAATCAAATGCAGCCATTATTAGTTAGGTTATTGGTTATACCTGTGTTTGACAAGTCACAAAATACAGAAATTCTTTTTTGAGTCTGCCAACATTGTGATCAGATCACAATATGGAAAGTAGGTAGGCAGAGATGTGAACAAACATGGTGCATCCCAGGTGAAGGGAAGCGATGCAGGATACTCTTAGGGGATCCTTAAAACAGTTGCCAAGGCTGGAATAACAATCAGCCAAAATGGGCAACTGCCCAAGTTCCATTGTGTGTCAACTGGTTTGTACAAATGTAGTAGAACATTTGTTTAGAAATATGCACCCTAAGGCACAATACGTCAATCTCACGATAAAGGCCTTAAAGTGGGCGTTGCTATGACACCATATCTTGACAGGGCTCAAGTGTGTGAGCTATCCAGATATGAATTGAATGTTTGTACCAGGTATAAGAGGGGGAACACATGTCTGCAGTGGAACAAGTCTGTTGCTACAAATACGTAGGGACACACAGATCTAAGCAGCCTTATTACACGGATCAAGTATCAGCCATGTGACCAATCTACAATTAAATACAGTTTCTTCGTTAATGTCAGTGTTTCACATTCCTGGAAAGAGCTAACTCAGTTTTAGCACCACAGCAATCCCTGGCCTCATATTAATGTACATAAAAAGGTTCCACACAGTGAGGTATGCAGATTTTAAATTTGGGAACAGAAGAAGATTGGTATTGGATAAGTGATATAAGATAAGAAGATAAGATCAGATAAGCCTTTATTAGTCCCTCAATGGGAAAATTGCAGGGCATACAGCAGCAAAGGTGATAGTGCAAAAAACAGTAGTAGATATAAAATATTAAAATATAACATTCGATAGATACAGTGAGTTGAGGTATCTGGAGAGAGAAAGTCAGAACTGTGCATCCCTACAAATGAAGCTTTCTTACTGAAGGCAAAGCCAGAGCGAGACATTCTCTGCTGCCTCCTGGAAATGAAAGAAAAGTGAGCTAACCTTTGAAGGGAAATAATGCTTTATGTGGCAATATTTGAAGGTTACAGAGCCAAGTGGACTCAAATCCCTAAATTAGCTAAAAGTATGAGCAATGAAGGTAAATTAGAAACCCTGCAAACATTAATATATGCTGTCACGGTGCCCTTCAGCAGGGCTTTGAAGCCCTGGCGGCTTCAGAGCTGCTGCAGACTGTGGTTCTGTCTGCAGCCCCATTGTGAATATGTGCAGCTATATGAGTGTGATGCTGGAAAAGAGCAGGGCTTTCACTCTCACTCACAAGTTAAACGAAGGCTGTGAACAAAATCATGCTCATTAGTTCAGAGACACAGGCATGCTTACATTTAAGACAGAGTGACTTTGTGTGCACCATGGTCATGGCGGTGATGCTAATTGATTTCTAATCAAGCAGTCGCTCCTCTGTGGAGGACACAGCCTTTCAAATGAGCGTGCTGCCTTGTTTTCAATGCGAACTAGAGCCTTAATGAGGTTGATTACAACCACGTTGCTGTTGCCAATGATGACTACAGCACAGAGACGAAGGAAGCCGACGAGAAGGGCGACGGCTCTGGTGTATCCCATTAAAATAGGATGCATCCCATAGAATGCGCTCACTCTACTCTGCTTAATTGCCATACGGTCAAAAGTTGGCTCTGAAGCGCTTTAAGGTTGGCAGAAACAAAGAGGCAGAGAGGGGGTGGGTGGTTCATCCTGAGTTTGAGCTCAGCTGTGATGTAACTGTGGACGATGGCTGTGCCGCAGTCAATTTAGGAGGCGATATCCTCAAATGGCCTCAGCTCCCTCCCTCCCTCCCCTCCTCCTCCTTTTCTGTCTCTTCCTCCCTTCTCTATCTCTTTTCGTCTCCTCTCCTCCTGCTGGTGCCATTTATCTCTTCCACACCCTGTCGTTCTAGCTTTATTTTTATGCTAGAAATATCTAAAGCTACCCCGTTCGACCCTCACGCAGACTCTAATATTATCTTCCCTTCCTCTTATTCCCCTTCTCTTCCGCCTCTCTCACTGTCAGCTCGTCCATGCATCAGTGCCTCTGTTCTTCTCCTGCCCAGCATCCCTCTGCTCTCCTCTCAGGCTGCAGCGCTAACGTACACACTTAGAGAATAATATCTCCCGCTAAATTCACTTCAATAGGACTCCCTCGGTGTGAAATGTGTTAGCACGTTGCAAACTGTCCACCCCCACAGGAAAGCTGCTCATTGGATAACCTTTCTGCTTTTAATAACAGTATATCCCCCAGACGTATTTAGCTGTACTATATGTTTATGGCCCCTCCACACATCTCCACCTCTCCCTGCACCACTCTAAGCATCGCTTGCCTTTCCACTTCCCTCCCTCCCTCCTCATTTTCTTTCTCGCTTCCTCTCTGCCTCGGCTGTCTCCTTGTACTCGCCTGTTGTCGATTAATGTTTTCTTGTGTTTGACTGCTGTTGCTGGATTGCTAATGCAGAAAATAAAATGTTACATTTTAACAGCTGACAAGCACAAGTTTACACATTTAAACAGATTATTGTGAATGTCAAATCATTTAAAACCCTATAGGAGCAGTTTGGGTTGTGTAACAGTTTCCTGTGTGTCTCCATACATTCGTGTATGTGTGTGCCCATCCCTCTCTCCTCGCCTCTCTCTCTGACTGATGGAGGGTGGGGTAATCTGCACCGGTTGCCATGACACCAGACAGCCCTTGCTTGGTGAAGGCACGTAGCTTCCTCTCTGCTCTATTTCCCCGGAGCCCTCCACTCAGGACTTTGTGTGCATCTGTTTCTGTGTGTGTGTCTATGAATCTGGGAGAGTCATATATCATGCACATGATGCAAAAAGCTAAGTGGAAAAATAGAACATGGAGGGAGCATATGATGAACCGAGGGGGGAAGCAAAAACTAGGTTTTTAGAGCAAATTTTTTAGAGGCGAGTCTAAAAAGGGTGTTAGGATTGGAAATTAATACAGTTACAATAGTCACATTTAAATGTCCTCTTTAGAGGAAGACTTTCTTGTAAATTATAGTGAACTTCATCCATTCCTCAGTACGCTTGTACACCCTGGATCCCACTCAAGGACCCCCGTACTTCCCGCAGCAGACATTCACTACATATGCCTACCACAAATCTTATTTTACGAACCAGGTCATTTCCCCTCATCGCCATTTTTCATTTTTATTCAACCTCACTGTTTAAACAACTTGTTCTGAAACCCAAACTGTTGAGGGCAGCTGGGACGTTTGGGCTCCAGACAACACGCCCAAATCACCTCATACAGAGTCAATATTGCTCAAAATTAAGGACTAGGACATTTGTTAAAGATGTTCTTTTTCTTCAGTTTTTTCAGTATCTGCAGACAACTTACTTCCTAACTGCAACTGAACAATCTTGTATCTGCGGATGGCTAAAACTGCTTCTCAAGGTAGCTATATGGACATATCTGTCCTTATTTCACAGTTTAATTTAAAACAAGATTTCATTCCACCAGAAAATAGCTGTTCACAGACCTGATGCAATTACTTTTCTTAGTCTCAAAACGCAATCATGGTGTTTTGAACCACTCTCCTCACAGCTCTTGGAATCCTAATAAAAGTGTCCAAGCCAGCTCCTATCCATCTATCTATCTCCAGACTCCAGCCTAGATGAATAATTTAGCAGGCTATATTTCTAGCCATCTGCTTTCCTCTCACTCACTTACTCTCTCAGTTTGCTTTCCCTGCATCATTTGTCTTTTCCCTCCTCAGTAAAGTCTCTTGGCTCTGATTCTGCTCTCTTTCTTATGTATGCAAATGGTGGGTTTCCTCATGCAAAATCCCAAATAGAAAACCTGCATTATTGCTTTTGTTCTTTTTTCAAAATTGTAACTTTCAGCTCTCGCCGCCATAGTTTTCACTGCTAGCGTGTTGACCATGATGCAATTTAATTATCCATTCACAGTGACAAACATCTGGCCATTAAGGATCAAAATAGCATGTATATGTAATCAGAAAATATTTTAAATCACAAGAAATGACATCCCATTCACTGCTGCTAAACTGATGCTCTTTGCTGGACAACAACAGGATGCAGCACTGAAGCCATTCTGTAGTTAATAGAAGCCAGAGGAAGCCTTGAGAATACATATACATCCTGGATCAAATCATTAACTGCGATCAACATCTGCAACACTGCCTGTCAGAGCCCAGCAGAGGTCAGCCAAGTTCCTCCTTCCTGTCAGCATAATGAGCAAGCAGCCACATGTTCCTCCACCAGCATCGGTTTAATTATCTGTGTGCAACAATTACGCCACCTGAGTAATTGAAAATCCTCCCGTAGTTAGAATACAAGGATCCAAATCTGAAGGAAAAAGAATATATAATTACATATTGCAACTGGTTGATTACATGGCGCAAGGATGGCTCTTACATCGCTGGGGAGAAGACAGGAAGGAGCAGACAGACAGACAGACAGAGACAATCTCCAGCAAAGGTTAATGTAAATGGTTGGAAGATCACGAAACAGAATGAAGTATGGCTGATAATGCAGATGATGACGAGAAAGAGTAGTGGAAGGAAATGTTTAAAGTCCAACAGCACTGACTCAATAAATTAGATTTGTGCTGCTTTTTTTGCATTTCTTTTTAAACCTCAGAAACAGAAAACGGGAATGTTTTTGAACCATGAATGACTATACATTATAAATAAAGTGTGTGCCCTCCTCTTTCAGTGCAGACCATGATATCTGTGTTGATAGGTTTTTGGTCAAAAGCGAGTTGATAACCCTTCATGTGTTGTAATGAGTTGTTTCTTATTTTCTGCAAGTCAAACACTATTCCATATGAGGCTGTTTCTTTATATACAGTGATGCACATCAGTCATGTAACCTGCAGATCAACATTGTATATATACCAAATATCTAACACAATTCACCTCCTTAAAAAAACTATTTACAAAATATCATATTTACTGTCATTGAATACAAGAAAATATAAGAGAAATATACTGTAAATGGCCATAAAATACAAACTGTGTTTCATCTGAACCTATCAGTGGGTATAAATGTTGAGGATCCATTTCTTAATAAAAAACAGCACAGATGTCTTCCATCTGTTCATGTTCATGCACAACAAAAGTCCCTGCGTCAACATTTGGTCAGTATAGCACCAATGCAATAATGGCTTAACTTTACCCAGCAGAAAGGTTGTGAACTGTTATAGTCCTGTGATTTTAAGAGTGTGTATATCCTGAACTCATTTCAAAGTCAGTCTATTGTTGACCTTAATATATCTATCACGACCTACATTTCTAAATTGTTCTCAAAAATATTCTGTTGAAATTTGAGAACAAATATAATCTAGTGGACTCTACAAAAGTAGTTTCTCAATTAACCCTCTCAGGCTTAAAGTGCCCAATTTAGAAATCCAGCATGCCTCCACCTTAAGGGGCAGCTTCTCTGTTGTGAATAAAGCATGTGGAAATGAGTTGTGCAATGTGTTTTGTACTCAAATTCAATTTGGAGCTACTTGTTACTTTACTTAAGTATTTCCATTTCTTGCTGCTTTCTAGTCCACTACATTTCAAACCATAAATGGTAAATATACTTTTTAACCCACTACATTTAGTTTCTTTTCTTATTACTCGACCAGCTCCAATATTAAAATACTGCTTACAAGTAAAACATCAGTAATAATAAAGTGATGTTGAAATATATGATACGTTATTTTGATACTTACATTTACATAGTACATTTCTTTGCTGATAATTCTGTACTTTTACTTAAGTAAAGTTTTGAATCCAGGAAGTATGCTTGTAAAAGAGTATTTCTACTGTGGTATTGCTACTTTTACTTAAGTAAAAGACTTACACACACTGGTTCGCACCTTGCTGTGTGTGCGTTCTCCAAGTTAGAAAGAGTCGAATTTAGTTAAAGAACTAGAAGCGTCCGTTCAAATGCATGAATTTGCACTAATGCATTTTGAGTGAGAGGATTTGGTTCGCATGCTAAAAATGGCCACTCGTGTTCTAAAAGAACCCCCCCACACACACACACACACACGCACGCACGCACACACAAATGCTCTCTTCTCTGATCTATCTATATTCATGCTATCTGTGCTTATCAGCTGGCTGCTGACCCTGTTGGTCAGGTTAGCTGGCAGCCTGACAGACTGACCGACTATTCAGCGCAACCTGCGATGACCGGCTGCATGTATTCATAATCTGCTCTATCCTGCGGCAATTAAACCCCCTGAACCTCTGCATGCTGAAAAGGCCACAGTCAGGGGAAACTGCAAGCAGCACATGTCTGCTCTGGCCATCTTGTCACCTCGGTAATCAAACCAACGAGCAGCCGGATGCACTTGTAACCCTTTGCTGTCTGCTTCCTCAGACACCTCGCGGCGCAGAGACACTAAAGCCTGTGGCTCTCAGTATCCTGTTTCTAGGAACCGCAGTCCACTATGGGCTGAGGTAGGGTGGGGGTGGAGTATGGGAGGGTGGGATGTGCATGTACAAGTGCAAGGCTTTGCACACAATGGCGTCTAAGCAAGATGTGTGTATTTGCCACACAGCAAACATGAGTACATTTAGCATGTTTGCATGTAGAATATGGTTACTGCCCCTCCTAGATGTTCTCAGTCCTGCTGCTTTCACTATTGCTGCAGGTTTTTAGTCCCAATCATGTCAGTGTGGATTCTGATGTGCCAATCAAGTTAGTGAACTGAGCCAGACATGAAGAAGATAGACAAGAGACACAATCCACGGCTACGTTGTGAAATGACCTCGAGGTAAACGACACAAGTGGAAATCGCAAAATAAGGAAATGGAGGGTGCGGGGGGTACTGAGGAAGTAAGGAGAAAGGAGCGAACAAGGGGAAAGAAGAAAGAGGTTGCGGGTGGCGGGGTTTGGGGTGGTGGTGAGGGACAAGGACAGGAAAGAAAAAAAGGAGGAGGAAGAAGAGTAGGAGAGTCGAGATGAGGAGAAGGGGCGAGGCAAGGCGGGGGGAAAAAACGAGAGAGTGGAGTGAAGGGGTTCTGCAAGGGGAGGTGGGTGTGGGGAGATGGGGAGATGGGGAGGGGGAGGAGGGGGCTGCTGCTGCTGATGCTGGAGCACAGCGCGGCCAGGCTGAACTGAGTGAACTGCAGTGGAGGTCAGGGAGTCCAACATTCCTCTGGAACACTGTGTTTACACTGCGTAGCAGAGAGGAGGGAGGGTGGGGGATGAGCGGTGGAGGGGGGGTGCGAGGGGGACGACGCGCAGGGAAGGAAATCATCTCCCGGAGACACTCCTTTCAGGGAGGGAGAGTGTGTGTGTGTGTTTGTGTGTGTGTGTGGGGCTAATTCTGTAGGCTCGCTGTATACAGCAACCTTCAACTTTACTCACCTACGACGGCGGAGGGCTGTGTGCCGCACCGTCACCAAAATCCAAGGATTAAAGCTGAAATTTGAAAGTGTTGTATCACTCCGGGTGCCATTTCACCTGCATTATTAATGTGATGTAATTTCCAAACTTTTGACAATATGGAGGGGGATTATAAAATCTAAAATCTAAAAGTTTCTTTAGAGGGAATTTGGAATCTGCAGCTTTTAAAAAAAATAATAAAAAAACCAGGAATTCAGAGGGCTTTTTTTGTATAACCTGAGAATTAATGCAAGACTTTAATTAAATAATAATTAACAATACTTTCAAAAGCAGACTCAAATTTTTGTTTAATTAAGGACATTAAGAAATATAAATTTAATACCAAATAACAAAAATCTTTGTTATTTTAAAGTCAAAGCTTTTAATTTTATTGTTTAGAAAGAAGCTAACAAACATTTTTAGAGTGCTGTAATTTGATTATTTGTTCATTATAATGTAAATGATTATGTTTTTTCTTTAATTAATCTATTTTGTATTTACTTTTGAAATAACTATAAATACATGTAGAATTCAACAAGAAAAAAACGACTTCTTTACTTTTGAAAACCAAGAATGAAATTTTGCAGAGAAACTGTTTGCAACACAGTATTTATCATAAAATTTGACAAAATTAAAATTTAACAAGAAAATTAAAAGTATTTTGCTGTTTACAACAAAAATAAATTATATAGAAATGTTCTGCCTTTTCTTCACTGGAAACATTAGTAACTTATCTGCAGCAGCTGAGTCACAAAAAAAGACACATTTGAACTACAAGTGAACTCAGTGCATTTTTAAAGATTCAAATATCCTTTGTCATTTTCACATCAACCACACCGACAAAAGTTTGGTCTCATCAAACGACAGCTGAGCAGCGAGCGGTCAGAGTGGAGACCGTGAGCCCTGCAATCATTTCCCACTATGCTGCTGCACACACTCTCATTCATTCCATAAAGACGTTTCCTTTCCCCATCTGCTGGAGCAACGGAGAAACTACAGTACAGACAGTACCTGCACAGACAGACGGACAGACACTACTCTGAGGCATTTAGAAATCAAGTCATGGTGTGCTAAGTATTGATAGTTTATAACCTGTAATATTAAATGGAAATGGGAAATTTGCTATCTGCCATATACTTTGTTCTAAAATTGCTGGTTGCGGTTTATAATGAGAAAGAATTGTAGTATTAGTAACAATACAGACAACAAAGTAAGAAATCAAAGTGGCTCTACAAACCAGTGTCATCACACTCACTGCTGTGTCAGTTTAAAGCTACAGAAAAACACATTTTCTCCCACATACATCCATGTCACATTACAACACTACTTAACACAGAAGAGATGATTCTATTATGTGCCACAATGTGCTGGCCAGTTATTTTCCAGACCATTTGGGCGCAAATATTACCATTTAAATCTGATTTAGCTGGGGACGATTCAGACTCAGTAAATATTTAGTGTTTACTGTGCCATTGAGGAAATGATCACCGCTGGCATCAGTCAGAATGACATTTCAGCGAATCAAAGCAGAGCAGGAGACAATTGGCTGTCTGGGCTCCGGACTGAATAATCAATTTGTCTCCAGAATGCTGCATAGCAACACTGCAACACTGCATAGCAAATATGCAGAGCAACAATAGCAGAAGTTTAGAGATGTGAGAATCTTTAACTAGATTCAAATCTGAAACCTCTGGCCTCTATTCCATGTATTGTGTCCCAGTCCTGAAACAGCAGGCGTTTTATTTCGGAATATCATCAATGTATGAGAACAGCTTCAGCTTCAATATTCAGCTGATCATTCAAACAGAGAGCAGATACTACAGTTTGACATTAGGTGTCAGCTCTGGTTTGTAGTCTCCAGTCAAACCAGAGAGAGGCTGAGTCACGGCTTGAACTTTTGTCTCTGAGAGCTGACTGTCATTTGACAACAGACTGACTGACATTTGACCAGGATTTCAAATCGAAAGACAGTTGCTCAAATGCACACTGACAGCAGGAAGTCATGTTACTGTAACCTTGTCAAAGTAAATGGACTTCTGAAGTACAAAAGAAAAACAGGACTTTCATCTGTGGCTGATTCAAATTTCGCATTTCTGGAAATTTTGGGGGATTATATTGTATGGTTACACACATTGTGGGCTTTTGTAAGATTCTGATATTTTTTTGAAGAACTTTGAATTTTCTTGGACTAAAAACAAAGGAAGGAATTCAGTATTATCCATCAAAAAGTATATACCTGGCACCAGAACATTACAAAATAAAGTTAAGTGTGAAAGCTCTAAAATAAAACAAAGCTACTAAGCCTAACCCTAACCTTGAGCTGAGATTATAGATAGAATTTACAGAAATATAACAAAAATAACAGCTACATAATCGAATAAAAGGTGAACATTTGTGATTAATAAAACAAATAAATACTCATACTACATATATGAAATTTTTTTCTTTACATTGATTCTTTGCTTAAGTAAAAGTACCAATACAATAATCTAGAAATACATCACAAATAAAAGGCTTGCATTCAAAACCCTACTTGAGTAAAAGTGCAGAAGTATTATCAACAAAGTGTACTTGTACTGCAGAAAAATGTCCCTGTGACTGATATATTATATATATTATTATGATTACTATCACAACATTACTAGATAGTTACTATCACTGAGTATCAATGTATAAGCAGCATTATACTGTTGTAGCTGGTCGAAAAGCTAGTTTGAACTACTTTATAGACAGTCAGGTCCAGTTCAGCCCTGTGGTTCCCAACTTAAGGGTCGCAAGATAAACAACCCATTTCTATAGCCAAACTTTTGTTTGGCTTTTTGTTTGTCTGTGTTTTTTTGTATAATTGTTCATTTTACCTGAAGCAGTGATTTAAATTGAACAATTGGAGAAGATTAGAGAAGAAATCTCTTTCAAATTTAAGTGGGTCGTTTTTTCTTTAAATTTAAGGTAATGTACTTATTTAGCTTCCAAACAATGGTACAATGAACCATCACTCAAAAACAAAGAAACATACTCTAGAAAGACTTTATCTCCTGATGATCTCTGGGGTGTTAACAACCAGCACCATGCGAGGTGGAGCAGACAGCGCGGGACGCCGCCGAGCCTGAAGCAGCCACGCCGCTAAACGGGCGAACAGCTTCATGCCAGACATCTGTCGCATTTCCCCTTTTTCTACATTCTCACCCCTCGCTCCAGAAAAAGACAGAGGCCCAGGGAAAAGGTGGGCAGAGACGGAAATTAGAGACAGGAGAGATGGGTGAGGTAGGCGGATCAGGAGCAAGCCCAGAAACAACAATGGATAGCCACGGCTTTGACAATGCCCTTCCAACCCCTCCAACCCTCCACCCCCCACCTCCACTCTCCGGCGAGACCAAGACCTTTGCTCTTTCTCCATGACAGGCAGCATTCTTTTGTCTGGGTCTGCCAGACTCTGGCCGGACCCAGACAAAGGCAAGAGCACAGAGGGAACAGAGAGAATGACAGAGCGGACAGAGGGGACGGTGGAGGGGGTGATAAAGAGAGGGATAGATGAATGGAAGGGGTAAGATCGGCAAACCGTGCTCACCTTTTGTCCGACACTCTGCCTGTCTTTGTGTGTGTGTATGTCATTCATTTTCCGAATTTTTGCATGATAATCCATTTTTTCTTTCTTTTTTGAGTGAGGGTCGCGAACGCCCACAGCATGTTGATTATTAAATTTGTATTTTCTATATTCGGTTGACTTTTCGCCACAACTGCCAAGTGTTTTTCTTTCCCCACTCCTCCTCAACGCTGTCTGCCGTGTCCAGTGCGGTCCACTCCAGTCCTGGTTGGTAATAACATTAAGAACAGCAGGAGCAGAAAGGAAAGAAGAGGAGAGGAGAGGAGAGTCAGGTGATGTTGTTTAGTTATTGGTTTCAGTACTCTTCTGTTTGCTTTACCACCCAGTTACATCATCAAACATTTCCCTGCTCCCGTCTCTCTATTTTACGTGCTTTTACTAACACAGTACTTGATAGTACGTTGACAGTGTGAGAGTATGATTGAGCTAAAAAGTGTGTCAATTACAGCAGGAAGTTTGTTCCTGAATACAAGTTAAGCAGGTACAAGTTCATTATGTTACTTGTCAAACAATGACCACAGGAAGGAGTCAAACAACTCCAAGAAACAAAAACATTTTACAACGTAGATACACACAAATAAGTAGTTAAGAAATGATTCTACAATTACCTGGAATCTAACTTTTCACTTTTCAAAAGCCACAATTCTTACGATTTAAATAACTTTCACTTCTCTTAGGTTAAATAGTTGTCTCTTTTTGTTAGCAATATCTTACAATGGGGTCATACTCAATTTGTAAAAATGAGGCAAATCCACTCGTCTGCTATAAAACTCGACTTACTTGAAAATTGACTGCCTGACGACTCGACTCGACATTTGACTGCCTGATGACTCGACTTGAGACTTGACTGCCTGGCGACTCGACTTGAGACTTGACTGCCTGACGACTCGACTTGAGACTTGACTGCCTGACGACTCGACTTGACTCGACACTTGACAGCCTGATGACTCGACTAGACTCGACACTTGACTGCCTGATGGCTCGACTAGACTCGACACTTGACTGCCTGATTACTCTATTTGAGAATTGACTGCCTGATGACTCGACTAGACTCAACACTTGATTGCCTGATTACTCGACACTTGACTGCATGATGACTCGACTAGACTCGACACTTGACTGCCCGATGAGTCTACTTGAGACTTGACTCCCCGATGACTCGACTAGACTCGACACTTGACTGCCTGATGACTCTACTTGAGACTTGACTGTCTGATGACTCGACTAGACTCGACACTTGACTGCCCGATGACTCGATTAGACTCGATACTTGACTGCCCGATGACTCGACTGGACTCGACACTTGACTGCCCGATGACTCGACTAGACTCGACACTTGACTGCCTGATGACTCGACTAGACTCGACACTTGACTGCCCGATGACTCGACTAGACTCGACACTTGACTGCCCGATGACTACTAGACGCGACACTTGACTGCCTGATGACTCTACTTGAGACTTGACTGCCCGATGACTCGACTAGACTCGACACTTGACTGCCTGATGACTCGATTAGACTCGACACTTGACTGCCTGATGACTCTACTTGAGACTTGACTGCCTGATGACTCGACTAGACTTGACACTCCATTGCAACAAATTTATTAATACTGAAAAATGCAATATTTATAGTTTCGGCATGAATATCTAGTAATATAACAAGAAAACACTAAATGTAGATTAAAGAAGTTATCCTTTCATTATTAAATGTATTAGTTGTGCAAATGAGTTGCTCAATAGCTTCCCTTTGTCATGATCCCTGATTTTTGGTTTCTGTTTCCGTCGTTTTTGCTGGAACTGTCTGCTTTTGGGTGCTTTTCTGTTGCCTCATGGCTCACCATGACACCCTTCTCCCAAATGTATTGTTTCTTTTCTTCCCTGCAGCTGTAAAAATTATTCTGACACAAAAATCCCTTATCTATGTACTTGTTCCTACTTTTAGTTATTTAAAGAGCTCCTTTTAGTGTTTTATACTTAGGATTATGATTTAAAAAAATTTGAATTGAATTAATTGATAGAAATAACCTATTTTTAGGTTATTTTGCAAACTAACTATTAAAACTGAAGTTGATCCTTGTTAGTTAAATTGAATACAGCACAATATGTCTGTGTGCATGCAGCGGATTACAATTTGTCTTTCCGGGTTTTGGATTTACTTACCTTTGTTTGTTTTAATCTAAGATAATCTTTGCAATGTTTATAATAAATGACCAAACTTAGAGTCTGATGTTACTTTCTATCCTCCTATATATTTAACACTGAACATTTAAGCCAAGGCATTTAGATCAATGGTCCAGTGTGTGCATTCAGGACCAGTATCGTCCTCAAAAGCTCTTTATATAACACTGTAAAAAAATGAATACACCAGAAAAACTGTAGTTTTCTTAACATAAAGGTATGAGTGACCACTGCCATAAAAGTTTAAGATGAGTCAACTAGTGCCGAATAGTTAGAAATGTGTTCATTTTAATGTTTAACATAGTGAGCCAACTTAACTACATAACAACAACAACTTAAAATGAAGGCGTGTTTGGTGTGATTTTTGGCCATTGTGCTATTGTAATTTTCAGACAAAGCATTAACTTGCTACTTTTTTTGTTATCGATTGTTTATTGAAATAATGTGAAACAAAATCCCCAAGCACATAGGGAATTCCACTCTGGGAGCATAAGTAAACATGACTTATAAGTCATGACACGTGACTTGGACTTTGCTCAAAATACAGCTCTGGCAGGAGGTATGGACGAATATGTCTCTCTAAAACTGTAACACCACTTTGTCTTGTAAAAAATAAAATCAACATTACTCTGTTTTCACCTGTTCATTAACCTTCTCAAATCAATCAGCATTGTCTTATAAGGCATGGGAAACAGCAGGACTGATGCATGGAGTCTACAGGGTAATGTTACACTCTGTACCTACACACACACACAAACAGTGCAGTGTCACCTACACCACCAACGGAAGGCCCCCGCCCCCCTTCCCTTCCTTTGAGTGTGTTCCAGCCTCAGGCTCTCTTGCAGGGCTATAACTCATAAGTTGCTATAGTTGCCCAAGTATACTGCACCTTGTACTGGGGCACATATAGAGCAGCACAGTCTGTATTTTTAACGGCTCAGCGGAGAGGAAGCAGAGAGGAAGTGTGTGAAACAGGAAGACGGACAAGAGACGACGTTTTCCAGTGAAGGCAGTAAAATAAACAGAGATGGCAACCGAGGAGAAAATGGAGTTACATGACACAATGAACTTCACATGGAAAATGTTCCAGTATACGATCTGGAATGCAAACCTGAGATGACAGAAAATTACATTATTGAACTAATGTAAAAAGTTGTATTTATGGCTAAATTAGAAATCAACTAATGTTAAAATCAGATTTCAACGCTGTAAAGATTCTGTTTATAAGATGCAGAATAGGTAGACACACAGAGACAGGGAGCAATGATAAAGTAATCATTGAAAAAAGGTTGTTTGAAAGAAGAAAAATTCAGAGAAAGAGAGAAACACAAATTGTCTGGTGCCCAGAGGAACTGAAAAACTCGATACTTTTAAAGCCTTCCCTTGTACATTATGTATTATTTATGCTTTCCTCTGCTGCTCTCTGCCAGGCTGACTGGCTGGCTGGCTGGCTGAATTATGAACTTACTGGCCGAGCAGATGAAACACTGAAGGACTAGATGACCTGCTGTCTTACTGATTTGTGATGCAGGACAGCAAGTTGGTGTAAGAACACCTGTCTGCATCACACTGACTTGCAGCAAAAGAAAAGGTGTTTGTTTGCTTCTCTGTCAATCACTCATCTTCAATCTTCATACAGGGCTTCACTTACATCCTTACGGTACTAACTAAAAAACGCTTTTTGTACAGCAGTATATCATAAAACAACTATGCTATAGGGCTTTAATCAAGTTTGCTAATACTGGCCACCATAAGCTACTTGTCATACCAAACATTTCCCAAGGGGATTAATGAAGTTCTTCTTCTTCTTCTTCTTTCGGAACAAGTAAGGATGTAGTATGGTACATTTTGAACAAATAAAAATCCAGATCAGATCTATTGACATAGAGCCACAGTGATGTTACATAGAACAACTAAACAAATAACCCCTTAACATGTTTTCTTCTTCTTTTCTTTTGTTTAGGTACACTTTTCAGCTAGAACAGCTCTCTAAACTATACTACTCCATCACAGTCTTCCTTAATAGGTAATTAAAAAAGTAAATCACAGTTTAACGAATTGTGTTTCATTAAGCCAAGAGCCTCGACTGACAAGCTGTATAGTGATTTGGTGGAGAACACACACGGTTATGTGCATAAAACGTGTGTGTGTACATTCTGTCCATCGCACCTAAATCTACCTTGTCTTTTTGGTATCAACAAGCCTCTCATCCCACCCAATGAACACACAGCGGTTTTCTCTTGATGGACATCTCATCTTTATGATTAGAAATGTATGTTTATGAATTTAAACCCTAATTAGTAGAATTATGCCAGTAACTGAAAATCTGACATCCAAAACACATATTTTGGTTTTGGTTTTATTGCAGATTAAGCTGAGGGGGTTTGCCTGTAATCCACTGTTTTGCACCCTCATTGCAAGTACTTTTATTACTTCCTTAAAAGGTAATTCCAGTGTTTTTAAACAAAAAGGATCTTACTTTTTACCAAAAGGTCTGTCTCTGTAGGGATCCTTTGCAGAATGTTGTCAGACACTTAGAGTAACAATCTGAACTTGTCAGTGGCAAAAACGAGCACTTGTAATGGACGGCTTATCTGCAAGGATGTCGGCTGAGGTGATCTACAGGAACAATTCCAAATATTTTGGGAACTATTCGTCAAAATATGTAAAAATACAAGAATTCCCCTTTACCACTTTGATTGGTAGTTTGCTACTTTTGAGCAAAAAATTTAGCTTAATTTGCAGACGCTATTTGAGCAAATGAGTAAGCAAACATGCAGCAAGGTTATTTTCTGTGTTTGCACTCCTGGAGCAGAACTTCAACAGGACTGCAGAACCCCCCCCCCCCCCCCCCACATCTTCAAACTCAGATTAAGATTCACTTCCTCATGAGGTGACTGCACTGACTGGAACCACCAGCTTTATGCTTCATGCCCACAGTGCTTAGCAGTACTTCTTGCTGTTCTACATGGAGCCCCATCGATGACATATATCACTGTCATGTTTCATCTTTGTTTATCTTCTTGCTGTACATTGTCTTGACTTTGTGCATGTCTTGTGTTTGATTGTGTCTTGTTTTTCTCGGTTGACTTTGTATATCAGTTCAGTTATATCATTTGCATTTACAAAACTTCTACCAAACTGAAACAGGCTTCAATGCACATTAAACACTAGCAGGGACATCAGATAGATGCAAATACAGTATATGCTATAAACCCACAAACAGTAACTCTAACTAACTTCAGTAACTACTTGACCTTTTGTCCTACGTATGGAAAGCTTCACTGTCTCTCATGTACAGTACTTGTGTCAAAACATTTAACAAATGCAAATGAATGTGCCATATTTCAGTATGTCAGATCCACAAAAATTTCTTCATGAATTCTTTTTAATAAACTTTTGAGTGGAAATTAATGCACACATGCCAGTAAAATTCAGCACAGTTCTATGTTGTTCCCCAAAAGCAGGGCCACTGTTGTCTTATAGCAAGGTGACTAAAGCACTGCAATAATTAGCATTAGATACCACTGAGGGGGCCATGGAGTGCTGATTCCATGCAGCGTTGACCTGCTTCTATCTGTGTTGAATAATCAATACTATAAGATAAAAACACAGAGGCCAGCTGCAGGTGTTGAAGCATGTCTTTATCCAGCCCGGGTGTCTGTGTGCACATCCAAGTCTTAAACTTCCAAGCTAGCTAGCAGAAATAGAGAAAATGATACATGCAGTGCACATATGAAAAAAAGGCACACATCCATCTGTCTGATCGATAGAAGTATGAGAGGGCTCTGCTTCTATTGGATTTCTGCACAAAGGTTTAGTCTAACATGAAAAAGAGGATGCAAGTTTTGTGTCTTAATTACAACAGACAACCAAGTTATCTGTTATATTTTCAGATGTGCTTCCTCTCTTTGCTGAACCATTATATCTCCAGATATATTTCCTGCCATTTTTAACAAACTAGTGCAGCTAATGTAGCTTACAAAAGTCTCTTCTTCGTCAAATTTGCTGCAAATTATCTCTATGATCACAGCATTTGCACTAAAGGGTCACTTACTGTTGATTATTTGTGATTGGTTTACACACTAAATGCATCACAACATCCTATCAAACATCCTATATCATAAACTTGTGAGCATAAACTGGCAAATTCAACTTAATTCACACTGCCACACAGAAAATTAAGGATTATAGAATTTTTATATATAAGCTAAATCTTATATTCAGGAGAAAAAGTATTTCTTATACATGACAAAATCATTAACTTTGGAGCTATACCTCGTAAAATGATTCCCTTAACAAAAGTTACTTTCCTTACTTGTTAGCAAATCCTTTAATAAGACAAAAGGTAGAAATGGTCTGTCCACTTCTTACCCCGCCTCAACAAACACACACACACACACACACACACACACACTCACTCACCCATCACCTGCACCTGCACCTGTCTGCCACACCCTCCTAACCCCTTCTCCCTCCATTATGTACAAAGTCGGGGTGGAGCCCCAGCCTAAGCTCCAGGCAAACCCCTCACATCAGAGCATGGCTGCCCCACATTCCTCTCACTTATCTGGGGTAGCTGAGCACAGATGGCTCCCTGAGAGAGGTGCAGATATCGGGTTGGTAGGGAGGCTCTGGGAGGTCTGCTGGCCGCCAAAATAATTACCTGGGGGCGATAGTTTGTGGTGAGAAAAAGCCATTTTTACACCATGAAATAAAGCAGTCTTGGGGATAGTCTTCTTATCCCCCCTCTGCTTTAATTTACTGCACTCTCATTCATCTATCTTTCCTCATTGCACTTCCCCTTGCTGCGCCGCTCTCTCACATTTCTCCACAATTCACTACCAGCTGTCAATCATCTGTCCAGCTAGGCAGACTTACACATGAAACTACATGCAAGAAGTATGATGAATAAGAAGCAAAATAGTACACAGAGAGGCTGATTTCAATAGGCTATATGAGTGTCAGTTTAGTGATAGAGCAAATAAGGAGTAATTTATCATTATAGAAAATGTGTGTAATATGAGAGATGTAAAGAATTATCAGCCAATTCTGCAGTTCCCCTCAGCTCCAGGAGCTTTTTAGTACTTTTAGTTCATTGTTTTTCTTTTACGTCCCGTAACTTTTCTGTTTAGGTTCACTATCACTGCTTTCATATGTCATTTTCAGTTGCAACAGGCAGCTGTTTTTAGTGGAAAAAGCCCTAAAAACCCATCGTACACCCAACGTTAACAGCTAGCTAGTGGAGCATTTAGCAACTAAAGACACAAATATTTCCTGAAAACAGATCTAAAAGGCTTGTGAATATTGGACTTACATTCATTAGCACATGTTGCTCCGTGTCTGCAAGATGTGTAGATTAGCAAATGTTTCCTAACATGGTAACTGTCACAAGTTCAGCAGATGTTGTGTTTACACCTTGTTGCACTGATAATTATTATATATTATATAAAAAATCTTCTCATAAAAAGCCTCATATTGATCAAACAAGGTGGCAAGGTAGCATTTCATACCTCTGCATAGCCTTGGGCCTCCCCAGCCTGCACAGCTCTCTGCCTACACCACCTTTGGGATTTAGGGTAGTTTAATCATATTTAACAATATTGCTGGTTCACTTTTCTTTCCACCAGGAGCCAAATGTGACTGCCCTGTAATTGCTACCATACTCCCCCTGCACTGTGTGTAAATACGTTAGACCGGCAGGTAGCTCAGGCTCGTCCTATAGAACCACAGGTTCCTATTGTAAATAGGATTTTAACACTCTCTGTCCGACACCTAATATATAATGTGTGTGTGTGTGTCTCTGAGGATTGCTTTGAAAGGTTTGATGGATTCTACCCATACCCATCAAATTGTTTATTTCTTAGTAAAGGTAACCCCCTTTACTAAGAAATAAACAATTTGATTGAATTATGATGCAAGGCACCTATGAACAATTCCAATTTGGTCTTTTTTTTTTTATCAGTCTGAGAGCATGTTGCTAATCTCTCTGGGGCCTTCAACATTTGTTTGGTCTCCTATTTCCCAGAATTACTGCTGTGGGTGGATGATGAAATCGGTTTGAAAAGTAACACCTCTCATTTCTTTGTCTTTCCTGAAACACGCCACTGAACAGGAAAATAAGGCAGAGTTAAGTACAGTGACGGCTTATGAAATGTGTACACCTCAGTCAGTGCTTGAAACATTTGCTGCTAATAACAAATTAGTATAATTGGACATTTCAATTTTCTGTGCAGCTGCATTTACATTCCATAAAAACCCTTCTTCTGTACCACTCTAGATCTCAGAAACAAGGTTTTATTGAGCCAACGTTTGAGTTGCTAACATCGTTTATAAATGTGACAAATCTAGCTCTGACTCATGCCTGTAGTAGGCCCCAAGGACACAAATGTGTTTTTGAGGGAGGATGGCAAAGGGTTGAATTCACATCTCGAAAGAGAAATGCTCTCTCTGATACTCAAGGTTACACATACAGAATGGAGTCTATTCATAAAAAAATAACCGCTACCTTAACAAGGCCATTCCCAAAATTACCTTTGAGTTATTTAACTGCAACCTTCAGTATTTGATTATTCCTTCACAATTATTGGGTTTGGATTTCACATGAAATTTGTCTTTTTCAGGCATGAGGGAAAGTTCTCACAGTACACCTTACTGTAAACACTGTCTGCTAGGCAGCTCAAAGGAACACTTCACTTCACAACAAGGTCTGCAGGTTATCATCAGTAAACATGTTTTCATATTTTTAACTGGCTGTTTAGTCATTTAAATGTATTTTTGTCACTGTATCACAAACCAAATGCTATTGTACCTAGGCAATCACATAACATTTAAAAAATGAATTCCACAAATAAATACTAGATAGCACTCCAGAGAAGAGGACAAACAAGATTTTAAAGGTCTGTCCCTTTTAAATAAATACAATTACTCACAAAGCCCCAAGGTAGTGTCAAAGTCCTGGGTCAGCCCAAATCTCACAATATATTGGTTTGTCAAAAGTGACAAGGACGTTTTCCCTCTAAGGATCAAAATTTATAAAACCTGCAAAGAAGCTTGTTTCAGCCTGCCTTAAGGCACTGCTAACACATCTAGTAGAGTTTCATTATTCTGCTTTTAAATCAGCACAGTATAGAATTAAGTTCATATTGGGCAATTCCAATTCAATTTACATCTAGTACCAAAGCACAAAGCAGGATTAAGGTTACAGCACGTCAGCAGGTGGAAAATAAAATGTTAAGCTCGGTGTGGTGGACCGGCATCTACTCAGTCCCACTTTCATGCAAGCATTCATGTCCTGACGCAGACTGATGGATGAACTGCCATGACATTTCGAACAGCCATTCATGGTTCCTAGACGTTGAACTGTAATCACTTTGGTGACTTTTCCTATAGAACCACAATAAGGTATACATTTTAGTTTTTTGTTAAAATGTCTCAACAACTATTAGATAAAGTGCCATGAAATGCAGTACAGACATATATGTCCTTCTCATGATACCTTAACTTTTCATCATGTACCATCATCAGGTCAACATGTTTGTCCCATACTTTGATTTACGACCAAATTCCTGAAATACTAATTACATCAGCATAAGCTGTACTATGGCAATAGACCTTTAGTCTTGTTTGAAACAATGATCCGTCGCTAAGCTCTGTGTTACCAGTGTTACATGACGTTTGGATATATACAACTAACCCCCAAGCTTGACCAACAAGACGATGGCAGAGGATCTAATGTTAAACAAGAGAGCATTTTCTCTTCAGAGATGTGAATTCAACCCTTTGCCATCCTCCTTCGAAAACACATTTGTGTCCTTGGGGCCTACTACAGGCATGAGTCAGAGCTGAATTCGTCACATTTATAAAAGATGTTAGCAACTCAAAAGTAAGCGCGCTACAGATATTGAGTCTCATTAGTGAATATAATTTCTTGTAAAAGGTTGTAAAATTAGTAATGTTGTCATGTCGTGTTGTCACAGGTTTATTAAGCGATAACCAAATGTTTTAGTTGTCTAACCTAACCAACATTTATTTGCCATAACCACTTTCTTTCCCTAACCGTAACCCAAACCATAACATAATTGCCGTGTCCAGATATTGTAGAAGAAAATAATTATTTGTATAATATGGGAGCACAGTCAAATAAACTTATTATTGAAAGTAATCTGGGTTTTTCACAAATTGTCCAATATCGACATTCTTGGCAGAAAGGTTTTTTTCATTTGACTGCTTTAGTTTCCTTTTGATAAAAATTATTCTGGCATAAACATTAAATCAATAGAAAATGATTGTGTTTTGAGCACTCTAATACTGGTAGTTTCAGGTCCAAAAATCTTTGTGGTATTCTTAAACATGCCAATGAAACCTTAATGACAAGCGAGAGATGACATAGTTCCCTTCAGCCCTGGCTCAGCCTCAGGTTTACCAAACCAACATACTCTAACACGCAGGAACTCTGGAGAGAGCCGTGCCCTGCACCAAGGCCAGTCCGGTCTAACACAGTCTAGCCCAAGGCCATACTCACTTGGGAATTTCAGCTGAATTCAATTTCACCTCTGGCCTCTGTCGCGGCAGCCTGAGTCGTGGCTACACAAAAGGCCAAGTTTCACATTGAACGTGAGAACCCTCTCATCTCCTGACCCCTATTACCATATGAATGGACCAGAAAATGGAACTGGCAGAAGAGAGCGAGAGACAGAGGAGGGAGTGAGTCCAGGCAAAATGGCTCATTTTTAGAGCACTTGGTTTACCTTTCCCTCTCGCTGAGAGTAGCAATTTGTCTCTCTGAGACAGACATACATGTACAGATGTCAACCAAAGGTCATCTGGAAAGGGTACTATAGCTGTTCAGTGTTTTGAAGCTTTAAAAAGGAAACCTGCAAACCTACAGGGAAGTCTCACTTACCTTTAGGCTGAGCACCCTTGCATATAAGCTCATCACATCAACAGATCTAGACACAATCAAAAAGAAACTACAGGCAAAAACTCCAACAGCTCAATCCAAGGACCAGTGCCTTTATGTCTGGTTAAATGACCTCTGACGCCTCATATCACATTAGTGCTTCTTTCTCCTTCACTACAGCTGTGAGTATTTGTCAGAACTTGTCGTGCTTTTCCAATGCTACACTTCTCTCTTCAGCTACCATACCATCGTACTGTCATGAAGCACAAAATATGAAGCCACAGCAAAGAATGCCATATTGAGCAGTTTTGGTTATTTCATGTGACCACCCAAATGGTTTTGAGTGGGCAGGGTTCAGTTGGAAATAGGAGATGTCACATACCTCCATGCAACAATCACGATTTAGCAATATTGGAAGAATATGATGACATCTGTTGGGTTTGGTCACAGTCGAACAAATTTGATCAAACCACACCCACACAGAAAATTTGTTTTTACTTAAGTCATGGATATTTGATATTATAAAGAAATACTTAAGATTGGAAGTCACGTTTTTAGGAGATTTAAAGCTACATTAAATAGCCATTGTGCCAAAATATTATTCTTCGGCCAATATTTTTTTCACACATTAAATAAAATTAAAGATCCTGGCAGAAAGTATTAATAATGTAACAGCTTCAAACAGAAGATGGTTGGTGTTAGCCTTCCAAAAACTCATATTAGTCAATATATTCTATAAGTTCTAAATAGATTTATATATACCTATATCTATCTATACATATATGTATTTATAAAAACCAGCTTTAATCCAAACTTAGCAGTTACTGACTGTTAGTTGTACGTTGTACTCCTTTAACCCTGCAGCACAGATGGGGGATAGAGGAGGAGAGGTGAAGGTAAAGGGAGGGCAGGGGGAGTTGCAGGTGTGAAGATGAATAAAGGCGGGGTGGTGGTGGTGGGTTTAGGGCATAGAAGCAGTATAAAGAGACAGCCAGCCTGCGAGGAGCTGCAGCCACACCCAGGAAGAACTGAGCGTAAGCGGGGCTTACAGTTACAGTAAGTGCAGAATTAGAAATAGAACAAGGTAATAAAGATAGAAATAGACTGTACATTTAGAGATAAACTGAAGTGGAATAAACTGTACATAAGTCACAGATATTAACACATTTTAAATTTGATCACCAAAAGAATCAATCAATCAAACAAAAAAATAATAATAATAATAATAATAATGAATAAATAACAATATTGACTGATTCATTTCACAATACACACAGTATATATTCACCAATTATTAACAAAAGATGATGCCAGATGTTAAAACCATTATAGAAACAACCTGTCCTGCTTGTCTGTCCTTCAGTGTGAGGTCAACTAGAGAGGGACACTTGATCTATGACTGAGATAAAAGATAAGGGACAGCACCACAAAACATACCATGCTTATTATCTCTGATCTACAAAACAGGACCGTCAACTACTTCCATTTCTCCCCTGCACAGATACTTTAAAGCTGTTTCCCCATGCAAAAACACATTTGGCTGAATGATCAAAATGACTGCTGGGTTTCATACTGATAATTGTAAAGGGATTTAGTCAGGGTACAACCACTTTAAGTATTACAAAATCCCCCTTTCACTCCTCCTTCGAAGGATAAAATGAATGTTTTTAACATAAATCCATCTGTACAAAATGAGTAGTATCAGACTGTTGAGACAATATATTTTCACTTCGGCTCACACGTATCCCTCACAAACCACAAATGTTGCATCGTGCTTTTCATAACTAGCCGGGAAATTTCTGTTTTTGTGAAACATGAAATTGTTGCCACACCTAGTTAAGATGAGACGGTAGGTTTTTGGGGTTAAGGTCATCTTTATAGTTCAGCATTTCACTTGCTTTCATTTGAAACAATATTATCTTTATATTTCCGTGTAAATAACTATACATTTGTGTAAAATCTAAACCTCCATTCACTCATATGTTCTGCTTCCATAGGCTTGAATATATCTGTATGTATGAATTCATATTTTTAGCAAAATATGATTAAGATTTAGTTATTTGCCTAATGTTGTCGACTGCTTGGAGGTCACACAGAATGCAAGAAAACAGTGAAAGATTTGTAATAAAAGGACGTGTGAATATATGTATATATTCAGTGGTCGACGTTGATGACATGACAACATGAGGCAAAGTCATTTAGGCAGCACAGTGAGCGACCAGAGGCAGAGCGAGCGGCCAGACAGAGCTGCCTCTCCCCTCTCTCCTCCTCCTGCATCAGAGCCTGTGGTCATTATTGCCCTCCAGACTGCTTTTATCATCTCTATAAATCTCTTCTGGCTCAGACACGGCGTAATGAGGGAACCTGCAAGGCTGTCAACCTGCGACTCTCACCCCCGCCGAGGGAGAGCGGAGGGGTGGTATATGAAAAAACATGCAGGGAGGGAGGCTGGAGAGAGAGACAGACAGAGATGAAGAGAGGGTTGAGAGTTAAAACTAGAGAGGGCAGGAGCCAGTGATACCCACACCCACCACCACCCACTCAAAAACACACTCACACACGTACACCATGCAGCTTCAGTGTGAGGTGGGAGCACATTCAAACGTTATATTCTGCTTAAAGGCTTGTGTCTAGAGGACGAAGAGTCTCACTGGTTACTTTGAGAATAATCATCTTTCAGCACTTAAAGAAACAATCTCTGACATCTTCATGTAGCTGTTTCCTCCTCTCTGTCATTGATGTAACCTGAGTCAACCTGTAGCCAGTTCATGAACACTATTTACATTTGCTGCTCAAAGGCCTTTCCTGGCATAAAATCCTGGTGCACAGGAAGTGACGCATTCTACATTTCATTGTTCATAAGAAACAACAAAAGTATTTTGTATGAGCAGTAAAAAAACACAGCAGAACAAAGACTGGAGTGCCACCTAGAAGAAAAAGCGCAAACTATTGGATTGACAGGTGATCCCTGAGAAGTGTGGTATCATAAATATATCATGACACTTCACCAGTTAAATTACTTGAACTAGCAAATTTCAAATTACTAATTTATACATTTAACATACATCTACCGGTTGGGTTGAAAGAAAAAGGGGGGGGGGGGCAGGAGCGAGAGGGCAGGCGGAACGCGAACATCAAGCAGGACA
>JAVQJL010036309.1:0-51214 GCA_036024295.1 Nannoperca obscura
CTCTCTCTCTCTCTCTCTCTCTCTGAACATGTGAATAGTTGCATTTATAATATGTACGTACCCCTTTTTTCACTAACTGTTAGTATTTAATTGAGATTCCTTTTGGAAACAGAACCCTGCTGTCAAAGTTATTAGCACTGTGTGTGCACATACCTTCCTATCAACAGATGAGGCCAAAATCAATTTCATTAAGAATCATGAATTGAACGAGGGGCTGTTAACACACACACACACACACACACAGACAGACACCAGTGCAGATTTCATTAAGGAAATGCTTTTTTCCCTCCCTCTGTTCCCTCCATCATCAAAGAGCTACATGAACATTTAGGACCCTAGTTCATTACTCTTCCTCTTCAGACATTTGTAACATTGGTTTCAGTGAGAAATGCTCACGCGGTTAAAAAGCTGCTCCTATCTAACCCTCTTTTACCCTCTCTGCATCCTTCCCTCCTTCTCTTCATCTTCCCTCCCGTTGTCCAGCCGTGTAATTAACTAGATGTTTAACAGCTTTGGTTGGACAGGGCACTGCTGTCTAGACACACATGTCTGCACACACATGCACACACACACACACACACAAAACAGTAGGAGAAACATATCTCTGTCTGTGAGTGAAGAAAAAGCACCATGAGGTGTCTTGAAGCAAAGAAAGGAGGATGGAAAGTAGAAATCTCAGGAAGGAAAGGAAAGAAAAGGAAACAAGGTGAAGAGATAGAATGAAGTAAACAACAAATGAAAGATTCAGTGATAAGGAAAGAATGACGAATTGATAGCATGTGACTGTTTCCCCAATCTGCCTGACCCAAAGGTGTGACTGGTGGTTGAACCCAGCGTAGTATTAATCACTGCAGCACTCCAGCCAAACCTCATTTCTCCCCTTTGTTCAATTTTATTACCTTGTCCTCCTTTACACACTTTTGAGCACACACACTAAGCATCCCTCTCTCTATATGCCACTACACCTCCCACCTTCATCCGATCTCTTCGGTCTCCACCATCATTATCAGATCTGGCCTTTATCCCAAACCAGGTTCAGTCCACGCGTATATCTCCCAGTGTGCTACCAAACAATCCCATGTTAGCATAAACTTATTATTTAAATAATTTCTGCCAAAATGTATTGATAGTCAAGATACCAGAAGAGTTGAGTTACCCCCCCCCAAAAAACACTGGTTGCTCTGCTTCAGTTAAGCTGATCAAGTCACAGGTTTAAACTATTTACAAATAATTTATATCTGCCATTGGCAAATGCTTCTTTATGACGTAGGATGAGTTACCTTGATCCACTCAGGGATTTGATCATTACATGATGTAAAATGGTCATACTCAGCACTTTTGGGTCGTTTGAGTGTTCATTTAATCTGGAAATCTGCAAGCATTCAGTTTTGCTTAAGAAATTGGCATTACAACCATGACATCTGATTTACAACAATACAATAACTTTTAATAACATTTGTTTTAAACTCAGTGCTTCTCCTGGTTTTGAAATACCACCTTTCGCCTGTGATGTGACTGTACACTTTCCTGCTGACTCTTTTTTTATTCTTTTATGCTCTTGAAAACTGCCTCCCTGGCAGCTCCTACTGACTAGCCAGCACAGCACAGTGTCCTCACAAGAAAAGTGACAAACATTGTTTGTTCAAAAGTCTTTTTGTTCAGTTTAGAGGACTTGTTGTCGCATTTGTGTGTACGTGTATAACTATAAGTGTAAGCGTGTGTGTGTAATTATTCATTTTTTTGTCTACACCTGTGGAGTTCAGTGTGTGTGTAAGGGTTATAGTGTCCTTGGTAATATCAGCGTTGGTTTGGTAATGAGCCTAGTTCCAGGAGGATCAAGGAGACAGAGAGGTCCAAGGAGGGGGACACACAGGATGGCAAAGAAGCGGAAAACGAGGGTATGCAACTCCAAAGTCAGAGCGTGGGCTGCAAACTCATCAGGAGAAGTCACCTTTAACTTTCATCCTGATCCCAACTTTCTCTACTGTGTTGTCTCCGTAGAGCTGCATAACTCAAGGTGGCCCTGAGAGACCGTCCTTCAACTGAAAGGTCGGAGACATGATGCATGTCTTATTGCACTGTCCTTTAGCAAGACACGCAACCTGTTCCTGCTTCCTCAATGCACATCACCCTGGGAAAGAGCCTTAGCAAAATGCCCGGAATATAAATGGAGAATTCAGTAATCATACACAATGAAGCATCCCTGCTCTGCATGATGCTTCATCTTCCGTTGAAGTGACTGAATTGATATGTAATGTTGCCCGAATTTATTCAAAATAAACATTGTGTCTTGAAACTAATTGATTGCTGGATTATTTTGAATGCAAATAGCAGCCATTAATGTTCAGTGCGCTCATCGGAGTGGCACTGCTGGGTAAGATAAAAATATGTATGATTGTCTATCTCCAAAGAGGTAAGCTAATCAGTAGATAAAAAAAAAAGAAACATCCTCAACTGTTAGTAACACAGTCTTTATGGGTTTGCTTTGGTCTAGTGATCACCCTGGAAGCAGTTATAAAAGCATATTTAGCACCTTTTAAAACACTTTTTAAGACACTGCTTTTGGAGCAAAGTCTCTTTCATCTTATAGCCTGGGCTCTCTGCTAATAAGTTCCAGAAAGTGGGACTGGACAAATGGAAACATAAAAAAGTTCCAGATGCCTCAGTGTCGCACCTTTTTTTCCTTGTTTATGGTTTTGAATTTAGTGAGCACCGGCAACACAGAGAGAAGAACTGGAATTTATGAAGCTGGGTCCTGCAGGTATTAAGCTGAGTAAACAGATGACGTTTATTTGAAACTCTTCTAATATAACGCCATACTTTGTTGCATTGGTTTGTTTAGGTTCAGTACAGTTTTCTAATACATGTGAGTGCACAGTCTGCAGTATTTCAGTGTAGATTCTGAGAAAACATTGGAGGGCCACTTTAAGTGCTGCCACTTCCTCAGTGAGAAGTCTGTGTTTGGACGTGCTAACTTCCAGAGTGCAGAGGTCGCAGAAGGAGAGCAGAAACCTGGAGGCTAGTAGACTAGATGAGAATCTACGCTCACGTGCTCCAGTCTGCAGTCCCCTCTGTGCCAGCTGACCTGAATCCCACTCCAACTGCCCTCTGCCCCGAGCTGTAGGGCAGGGCACCCTCCCTGCTCCTATTCCCCCCTCTCTCCGCCACAGTCCTTCACTCATCCCAAGTGATACAGCAGCCGGGGGCTGCGGCAGTTTTAGAATGGCCAAATAAAGTGTTCTTCTTCTTTTCTTTCAGTGTGTGTGTGAGTTAATGTGTGAGTGTGAGCTCGTAATGTTGTTGGCCAGAAATACAAGGGGGCATGAGGTCACGCTCACTTCACATCAATAAAAGTTGCAGTGTGTGTTTGTGTTCATGTGGGAGCAACATAAGGGACTGCTAGAACAAGTGACCTATGGACAGTAACAACTGGGTTACAGCTCACACAAACACACACACACACACACACACACACACACACACACACACACACACACACACACACACACACACACAGATTCTTGAAAGTCAGTTCTGTAATTTGCAACTTTTCTGACACAAACATAAATGTCTAGATGCAGTAAACTGTACAAGTGAACATGAAATGTAAGAAGCATTTTTCCTAAATAAGCTGAAAACATGCCTCATATTTGACTTTTTAGTGTACAATACAGGGGTTTTAGACTCTCAGTGTCCCAACGAGTAACTCCTCAAAGCGGTTTTGTCAAAGCACTTGACTTTTAACCAAAGCTGTTTCCTCCTTTTAAGCAACAGAAGCATAGACGGTGATGACAGCCTGTCTGTTAATGAACCTTCTGTTCGGAGAAAAATTAAGGAAACTCTGGTAGTGATTTGGCAGATAATAACTGCAGAGCTTGTTGAGACTAAGGAGAAGAAAAGACATCACAAAAACAGAAAAGTTTTAGCAGCCTACACTGCTGTCAGGTGATGAATGAGCAGATGGAGGTCGGGAAATTAGAAAGAGACAGATCCAGACAAAAAAGTACAGAGGGAAAGGGAAAAGATTTACTTGCTGGTACAGGGGGACTGACCCTCATAACTCTAACAACAAAAGAGCCAGCACTTAGTGTACTGTTACACCCTCTTCAGTGTGGCACCATAACCAACTGATACGATTTGGTGTTTTAGCATATGTTGGAAACCAAATGAAAATTATGAAACTAACATCTGTCACTTCAGTAGGCCTAGCTGTTTTTCACTTGAAGTAAACTTTTAAGTGTTCCACTAAACGAAGTCTGCTTTTACATGAGGTGGAAGCAAATGAATAATTTTTCCTGATCATAACTGCTGTACTGAAGTTAACTGCAATTATGAAGCTTTCACAGGGAAGATGGAATGAGTCACAGAAAAGTATTCAGCAGGGGTTTGTCATAAATCTAGTACCACAATGAATAACTCTGTTAGTTAAATAATTAAAATAGTGTTAAAAGAAATGTAATACTTTATTTTCAAGGGTTTGTGTTTAGCAGGGTAACACCAACTGAAATTTGATAGACACAGCTAATATCTTCACATTATCTTGATCTTCAAACGCAAGCCTCTCATTTTTATCAAGGACCACAATGGAAATGTCATATTGTTTCCACTGGGACCTTTTCTGTGGTAGGAGGTGGTTCCAATGAAAACTGATCACCGTCATCTCTCTGGATTATCCAGATGATCCTTTTTGTGTCCGAAGTTTAGAATATCAAATCTTGTCTTGTCTTCTATGTCTTTATTATTTATACTTTTGTTAATAAATTAAGAAACATTGGATTGTAATCTTTGTGATTTCCATCTGTCTCCTTCCAGTTGCTGGTGAACTCCATCTCCCAGCCTGCATTGTTGTATGAGAATGTGGTGGTGAGCGAAGGGAGCCCTATCCTGAGAGATCTGCTCTTCAGCCCAGATCATCAGTACTTATACGCCCTCACCGACAAACAGGTATGAGAAGCACACGCATGAACACTCAAAATACAATCATCTACAGCAAGGCGAGGCTAGCAGTGCAGCCCATGATGCAGTCTACAGTTGCTGTTGACAACCCTGAGGATATGGTGTCTAAATAGATAGTCATTTTGAGTCTGGTGATTTTAGGGACGGATCCAGTGATACATGACAGCCTACGGCACACATGCACACCTAGTTCAGTGAGTGTATGTGTGTTTTTAAGTGTATGTATGCAATGATATACACACACTGCTTCTGCACTCACACTCCTTCATACACGGACTCACCGTTTCATAAATATACATTACATGCTCAGTGTTCCTCACTACTGACTACTAGACAAAGGGAAGGTTACAAAGGGAGAGCAGAAGAAAAAAGAAAATGAAGACAGTGGTATATCACTGTAAAGATGTATTAAAAACACTCACTGGGGGAGCAAGCAATCAGGCTAATTGCATACAGCGTATGATCACATGCAATCTATGCAGTATTACACACACACAGTCTAAGTGCTAATTAATATCATTCACAACACAATATTGAAATGTGTAAGATGAAGCCCCATAGCAACCCTTTCACCAGGCATATTATATATTAATTGGCGTGAAAGAGTTGTGCAACAGCATTATTTTTTTAAAATTAAGTTTCCCAAGAACAAAACAAGTGAGTTAGTTGTAACTAATGATTTAAATTTGTAGTTTTTGTTTTTGGGAACTACCGTTTTCATTTTAAAGTCCTGGTCACATTTGAAATGGCAACATTTTACACAGTGCTGACCGTTAAGGGTACAGGGAGCTGAAGAGATCAAAATGGAGGAAGTTATTAAAGCTTATTAGCTATGTTGCATCGTTCACTTTTATTTAACATCCTCTGTCAGGGTATACGTTGTACATGAAAAGAGTCATGGTGTGCCAACAGTTATGAGACAGGAGTTGATGGTACCAATATCTTTTGAATAAACTGTGTGAACTTGTTGTCCAATTAGCAACTGAACTAATGATATTGCTAACTTTCAGTTACCATGAAGCTTTTTGTCTTCAACTATTTATTGAATGAAATTAAGTACAATCACAAGACAAATACAGAGGTGGAGTAAACAGCACAGTACAGAATAAGTAGAATTAAGCTTGGGGACCTGTAAGACTGACGAGTGCTGTCATGTACCTGTCCTTACGTCACCAAGTCTCTAGAATTGAAAAGTTTGCAAGGATGCACAGATACATTTCACTGTGCCACTTTCTGGGTTGAACAAGTATTCTGTACATTTGAAGGGGTAAATAACTGAAAAGAAAGCGTTTTACAGGACTATACCAGAACGAACCACCTGTTTCAGGACATTCTTCATAAAACAATAGATGTTTTTTAGCCCAAATAACCCAAATTATTATTTATTTATTTTTTATTACAGAAGTCAATGATGTTCAGTATTAATGTTTTTCCGTTTGAAATTGCTTTGTCTCATTGACTTCTCATTTTCAATACTGACCTCTGCAGACCAATATACAATCTAATCCTGCAGTATGCAGGTGTTATTATCTTGAAAGGACTTCATTCGTGAGAGTTTGAGGCTCAGCTACAGACATTTCCCTTTTCTCCTTCGTTTACCTGCAGGACTCTCTTATCTCATAATGTTTAATGACTGCGATGTGATAACCTTCTGCCAGACTTGCCCGGTATATAGACAGTAACTGCCATGTGAGTGCTCTGTAATGTACCAGCAATTAGACATAATTGACTTACATGTTTCTGAATTAGCAGAAAGAGAAAGTGGTGTATAATTGATAGGAAAGGACAGTGTTGGTGTTGATATGATCGATCATGATAGCAGTCAAGGATACATAGAATCATGTACGCATGCAGAATATAAGCAATAGAATATGTGTGTTCCTATGGATTCACAATACTGCAGACAGCACCAACATGACAAAGATACTAGATAATATTACAAAAAACATTGGCATGAAGGTCAAAAGTCTCAGCAAAGGTACATCAACAAACAACAAACATCTTAAGGGATAAGACAAATGAGAGCTTTGGGAAACATTGATATTAATATATGTTAACAGAATGAAATAAGACTTAAATGATGATATCAGTTAGAATGAAAATCCCAGCATTGGGCCTGCATTCAACATGTATCTCTGTTTAAACCAGCAGTGCCGCACATGCCGGTAATGTTCGCAGGTTTTCTCTTTTAACTCCTGTCATCTGCATTAAAGATGACTGCTATTGCCAACAGAAAGTATTTTTCAATTATTAACGCCATTGTTTTATTTTTGATGAGCACTGATATATCCACTACATGCCTCTGCATGTTAGTGCAGCGACTGTAAGGAGCTCTGGTGACATTAGTAGAGAAGCCTCGTAGAAACCACAATGCCTCCTCTTTGAGATGGTCTGAGGTGATGCCGTTGGATTTTTCCAATGCAGCCACTGAAGAAGTACATACATACTGTAGGTGTCTGGCACTGTTTGTGCTCCATCTTGGAGAAGAATTATCTTCAGAGGGTTAACAGATTCAGAATACAAAATTACAGTTGATCCGATTTAAAGGCTGAATAGTTCAACATTTTTGGAAATAGTCTTGTGAGATGAAAAGATCGATGCCACTCTCATGTCTGTCTGTTAAACATGAAGCTACACCCAGCAGCAGATTAGACTAGATTAGTATAAAGAGTGGAAGTAGGGGGGGATGGCAAGCTTAAAAAACAAAATTGTGCCTACCAGCACCTCTAAATGTACTAATTTACACATTTCATTTAATTAATCAGTACAACAAAAAGGTATGTAAAAAGTTGTAGCTGGAATCATTTATTAGTGGGGCCTTCCTAGAGTTTCTGCTGGTTGCTTGGCAACCTCATGGAGACAACATAACTCCAGAGCATATTTTACAGCTAGCTGTTTCCCCTTTATGATAATAATAATAATAATAATATGCTAATTGTTTGTTCTTTTCACCAGCAGATATGAGAATGGAATCAATCTTCTCATGTAACTCGGCAAGAAAGCAAACTAGAAAATTTCCCAAAATATTACTATTAGTTGGTAGATTTATATGAAAGCTACTGGTTCCTAGTGAGTTATTGCCTCCGATCTGTGCTGTGAGGGTATGATTTGTTTTTAATCTTGTTTTTTTCGGTCTGTGTAATTATGTTTCGGTGAAAGCCCAAATCACACTAATTGACAGAGTAGTTGAGATGGAATGACCATCTCTCTGTAAAGTAATAATGGCCTTTCACTCCCAGAACTTCAGCAGTAACCAAATTCACAGTCCAGTCAGGGAATGAAGCAGAGGAGGAGAGAGGGGTGGTGAGAGCTGAGGAGGTGGGAAAATATAATTGGTGTGCAGGATATGGTCTGTTCCCTTCTCCGACTCTTTTCAATATTTTTAGGGGTCCTCACTTCTATCTCTCTCAGATGTAGTGAGTTTGTGGAGAAACTATAGCTTCAGACAGCATAGAATAAAATAAGGATCTCCCCTCCGCTTTAGAATGTGAACTTTTGTTCCAGCCAGTACAGTGTGTGCAGAGCCTCCCTGGCCTTCTGATGAGGAGCGCTTTCCTAGCCAGAGGCCTTCTGAACTAGAGAGAATATATTGTGGTTTAGGTTTATGGTCTCTGGACAAGCCCAGGGGTGTATGAACTTCTTCTTTCAAGCCAAAAATAATAATACAAATTCCAAAGAAAAACTGTAGCTGTTTTCACTGGACTAGTTTAGTTAAATTCACAGATCCGGCTATATGAGAACATACAAGTAACAATCAGTTCCTGTTCAAAGTTTAACCACGTTGGACCAGTTGTCTGGAGACAGCGGAAGTATAGAAATGTAGCCACTTTTGTCTCCAACATGGCTGCCAGAGGGTGAACCATGTCCAAGAGGGTCAGGATAAGAACGTAATGGTACTGTAACTTTGGTTGGGAAAAGTGAAATAAAAACATAAAAACTGTTTTAATATTCAAGTGGGTATAGTTATAACGTAATCTTCAAACATTTATACGAGTCCAATGTAATGCTAAACATATGATTGCTAACGTTGGTCGGGTGCTAATGAAGTTTAGCTTGTTGTATGCAGCTGATAATGTGGTCCAGTTATGTATCATTACCCAGAGCACAAAGTTAGAGTTAAAAAGCAAAAGTAAACATTTTTCACAACATGTTTAGTCACACATGAAAATAAATCCCCGAAATGAATAACTGACAACACAAGATAAGTTCATGTTTTCCATTTTCTTCTAGAGCACATACGTACACACTTTCCTGTTATCAAACCACCTTCTCACCGTGTAACTTGAGCACCTGATGTACACATACTCTCTTTGATGATCACTTTCAAAAGTGAGGTATACCTTCACCCTGTTTGTCCTCTCCTCCTCCTCCTACTCCTCTTCATCCCTCCATCCTTCTCTCCTTGTTGAATAATAGAAATGCCAAGTGATGAGAGCTCAAACATCAAAAAGCCCATTTCCGAGCTTGACAGAGCAATTTACCTTTTCCCACATTCACTCACACACATAATTAAACGTCCTGGATTGGACTGCAGCATATAGACTGCATATCTGTACAGCAGCAGTGACTCACACAGACGCATGCACACACACATTGTGCAAAAACATAAAACTGTCCGTTTCACCGGAAGAGGAGAGTTTTCGATTAGCGAACAATGGATTTATACATGGTTCTCTTTGTGTCTCTGCCACACACACACTCACTCAGACAGTCTCCCATGTTCTTTCACTGTATGTATCTTTGCCTGCCTCGAGCTTTTGCTCTGTGTCTTTCAGTTCAGTCATATCACATCATTTCTGTGCTCATAAAAATGAACAATGGCACTAAATCAATTTTACCACTGCCGTTGTTTCCTCGTTACATGGTCAAATTGTACCGATCTAATAAAAACAGGGCAAGAGAGATTTTTCATCCTGTCGTCGCCGTGTTGACGTCACTGAGACAAATATTTCTTGTATCCTGTGTGTCCCTATGGATGACATCACCTAATTGCTTTAAAGTAAATGACTAAGCGGATTACAGTTCATAATTTATTGATTTCTACTTTACCTTTGTACCAAATTACTCACCTATCATGTAATTGACAGTCTTGTTTCTGCTATCTAGCAGTGAGGTGAAGCTTTCTATACACCAATTTCTCATTATATTGAGCTGTGCTTTTATTTAAATACAGACCAATCGAGGCTGAGGACTTGCATTTTATGTTTTTTTACGTTTTGGGTCTGTTAATCGTATCTTGATGATGTACGTGATGTACAGTGTGCCTTTGAGGCCCGGCCCAGTCTCTGATCTTTACTCTGCTGTAGCATCACCACCACATATCCACTACTGAACTCACAGGGCAAGGTCAAGCCTCTCCGCTTGTAAAACAGCTTCGTAAGGTGACCTGTTGGCAACGAATGCCTTGGCCCCTGCCTTTGTGAGGCTGCTCAGACTGTGGCATAATGGTCTGATGATGTACCTCCGTGTATCGATTTAGCTACAGTACAGAAATGTACTTAGCCGTACTGTACTGCACAGTGGAGAAACCCTACCCCTGGCACTACATCAGAGAAAGTTCATATTCAATTCACTCAGCATTTACTGCACTTGGAGGTCAGGTAGAACAGACTGCCATTTTAAAGCAGTTTCTTTGGTGTTTGTCCAACTTTGAAGTTGCTAAAAAGACACTGAAGACAGGGATAGGGAGAATAATGAGGAGAGGATGCAGAACTCTACTGCCAGTGCCCTTGGCACTGTCAGCTAATTGGTGAGTGAGTTTTGGAATGGCATGTTTTAGCACTTGTTTTGCGTGGGCAGGTTGAAATTAGTGATTTGTGGTTAAGACTATTGCTTAAAGACACTGTCAATTCAAGCAGAGGACAACTGTGAATATATTTATGTACGTGTCTTCGAGCAAGACAGTCCTCAGCTGTCTAAAATGTAATACTTAACTTTTACTGACCTCTGAACCCCTTGTGGTTTTAACCAGTGGCATCAATAAACCTTTTTGCAGAATGAAAAATGTAAACAGCAACTCCAGGGAAAAAAAGAGCTGTGCCCAGCTTTTTCAGAGGCAGAGAGAAGCTGTTTCTTAAGTTGACAACAGCAGAGGAAGTACTGCTCAAAGTGTTGATAGCAGTTGTTCCTGTGCTCATTAACAGTCTGTGTGGAACCCATTAGATGCGTTGTGGGGTTTTCTTTTGAGAGCTTGACGTAAGTTTTGTTTCCTCATGGTGGAAGTCCATTAAAAAACTGGAAAGTGCACATCACACTGCCTCAGCACAAAGTGCAGTTGAGGCAATTAGCATGGCATTTCCAAACCATTTAATATCTGTATTTTATTATTTCAAGGATATATAGTAGACTTTATTACACATCGCATGGCAAAAGTTCCGATTGCTAACAGCTTAAAATAACTCATGGCATTTAAAATGTCATTTCACTGTGTTGAAATGGTGTGATATGCTTTTTAAAATAGCACTAGCATATACTTTGATGCTGTGATATCTGTTAAAACGCTTACCCATTCCTTACTTACACACAAATACACACACACACACCAGCTGTCAGCAGTCTGTCAAAGCAGAGGGATGAGTGATTGGCTGATCAGATTATGATTTGTGGGATAGTCAAAGAGAGAGGTAGACAGACGCAGACAGAGAGGCAGACAGAGAGACAGACAGAGAGAGATGTCTTAATGTGGTTGAGAAGATGCGGGTCAGATTGGAGAAGGACGTGTATCAGATCTTTAAACTTTCATGAATGTACGTTTGTATGTTTGAATGCATGTGCAGATTAGCCAAGGATGGAATCTGCAGTTAAGAAGACCAGTTTGAGTTAGATGACAGTTAGATCAATACCATTCTCATCTTTCCTTTGAATATGTTGCTGCAGCCAGCAGGCTAGTTTATCTTAACATAAAGTCAGGGAGAAACAGCTAGCCTGGCTCTATCCAAAATTAACAAACATCCACATACTTACGCTGTGTCTCTGTCACAGGGGTAGCAGGGATTGGAGTCAAGCGCAGACAGTAAATGTAGACTGGAGCAGCTTCAAAGGTTTCTTAAACACAAAATAGGCTTACATGAAGGTACGGAGAGGCAGTCAGGCAGGAAACACAGACAAAGACAGACAACAGGTAAATCCAGGTTTGCAAAAGTCACACAGGTAATACAGAAACACATAAACTAGGTGCATAACAAACAGAATGAATCCACAGAGAAAAAAGGAAGGGGACCTATGAGCAGCCCTTTTAACATTGAATCAGTTGGGCTGACTTTTCACTAGTGGAAATTACATTTCCAAATGTTAATTTAAGATATCTGTAAAACAATTTTGATATGTTACAAGTATATTTTCCCTTGTAGAAATTGCATTTAGACTAGTCAAAACTGATTTACAACTATCTTTAATTTAATTTAATTATGACTAGTATAAATTTAATTTCCCATTTCAGATATCAACAATTGCATTTCCAATATGTCCGACATATCAACAAATAATTTCAGATATGTGGGCGTCATATCATATCATATTCCTTATAAATATTCAACAAATGCTAATGCTAAACCAATCAGATGCAGAGTAGGGCGGGTCATTAGCCCAAATTACCATATTGATTTTGGATATATAGCCCAAATTGCAATATTAATTTCACATAACTACATATGTATCTACAATGACATTTTGATATTTGAAATTCAATTCTGACTAGTTATCAAAATAATTGTAGATATCTTATATATAATTGTTACTAGTAAGAATATCATTTTCACCAGTTGCAACTGTATTTCAGATATCTGAAATTACATTCTTAGTAGTTACACTTCCAAGCCGATATATCAATAATTACATTTTGACTAGTCAGAACTTTAGATATCTATAACTCTATTAATGATATCTGTAATGTTAGAACAATCGCAGATATCTACAGTGAACATTGCCACTAGTAAGAATTGAATTGTTGATAACAATAATTAACATTTTGACTAGTTAATTGAGTAGTAGATATCATTCATTAGAATTGCAACTAGTCAAAATTACATACAAAATTAACTTGGAGTTATAACATGTCAAAATTGAATTATAGATATCTGTAATTGAGTTTGAATAGAAGTCGATGGTAAAAGTTGACTAATTTTTAATTAATTTGCACATATCTCCAAATTACATTTCCACTAGAAATAAATTAATTGTTGATATCAAGTGAAAAATGAATTGTAGATGGATAAAGTGGTGAGTAGAACACTACAAGAATGTACCTGTAAATATATAATGATGGAGAGATCCTCTCTTTATTGGACCACGTTTGTGTCTGTCTGTCATCAGAAAGACAAAGCGGCAGAAAGAGAAGGAAAAAGGAAGGAAATTGGACATGCAAATAAATACAAAATAGCATAAACAGTGTGTGTATTGTGTTTAACACCTGTGTTTAAGTAAATTCATACTGTAGCTCTTCTGTGCAGTGTGTGTGTACCTGCATGCTGCGTACGTGAGGAGCAAACTTGTTTTTATTAAACTGTAATTCACATCCACAAGTTCATAGACCATCTTCATGCACAAATGTTATACATCAGAATGTGCATACCACAAATTATATATGTGCAGGGAATTCTGTTGCTGGTGACGTATGTTTGTATGGCAGTGAAATCCAGCTGGCTGGAAGAATAAGCCATCTATCAGCCTATTGTGCAGGGATAGCGCCTTATATTCTCCCCCATATTATACAGATGGGACAATTACAGTTGGGCTTATACCAGCGGATAGCTGGTAGCACACGGTGAAATGAAAAATCAGTCCCAATTACATTTGTGTGTCTTTCTCATCCATCCTTCCCTACATTCCTCAACCTCCCCCCACAATCTACCCGCCCCTCCTTCGACTCTCTAGCCCCCCTCCTCTCATCCGCCACTTGGCAAATTAAGAGCCTCTCTATCATGACCCAAATGAGAGAGGCTCATTTGTAGCTGTTATTTATTTGTAATAAAGTCTCGCCATCATCTCCTCTGCTCGCTCTCTCTTTTTTCCACTTTGTCAAACATGACAAAAAAAAGTAAATGTCCAATGGAAGGTTTTTATTTCGTTATTTTTTTTTTTTTTGTGCACAAACACTGTCCATTATCGGTTTGAAGACTAAAATGAATGGTTAAAATGGACATTTGTTCCATTATGATCTCATTCTTTCTATCTTTCTCTACCTCGTCTCCTAACTCTTCTGCCCCCCACCCCCAGCGCCTCCCTCAACTGTCCACAGATGAATGTGTTTCCCTCTCCAGCAGCAAATAGGCCAGGGATGAAAATGCCATATTTAATATAAATAGGTGGTTCTCACTTACTTACTGTCACACACAGGCTCCCCAACCACCTCAGTAAGACAAATGGTCTTTGGCTGAGCATCTCCCATTTCCCATCCCATTATCTGTTTTCTATAACTCAATAATTGAACTGTTCCATTGGAATACATCATCTGACCCACTACCACAAAGCCCCATTGAATAAACTTCTCTCCCTGGCTGTTGTGCTTGAGTGCGACATGTTGTTTGACATGTTTTTACCTCCTCCCTCTATCAGATAGGCTGTATTACTAGCGTGATATTTGTCCAGGCGCAAGTAATGACTGCAATTTGCTGTTATTTGGTGTCCTGTAAGAGGCCTGTGCCTGGTAATGGTAGCATTAAAATAGTTTTCAGACACAGGTTGCTATTATTATACTATGAATCTGCCATAAGTGAATATATCCAACTGTACATCAGAGTGACACAGAAGGAGATGACTGTACATCAGTCTGAGGATGAAATAGGGGAATTACTGGCATCTAGTTGAAAGATGTGCTGTTTTGAAAGCTGTCTAGGGATGCAACTTTCTAAATAACAATGTATTAGGAACATCTATACCACTATCACAATTGTCAACAGAAGAAAAAGTTATTTTCATTACACAAAGCCAGACAGAAAGTAATTTTGCCAATTCTAAAATCAACACGCTAGCATGCTCATGGTGACAATGCTAACAAACTAATGTTTAGCTGGTATAATATTTATGTTCACCATCTTGGTTTTTCTTCTCTTTCTTCATGTGCTAATTGGAACTAAACTCAGTGTACAGTTAAAGCTGATGGGAATGTATTTAATTTTTTCAGGTATTTTGTTGCAATGTTTTAGTATTTGACAAATTGTAATGTTGACCTGGTGATGGTGCTAGATGAAACACCAGGACATCAAGTGATTACAGTTCATCCTGAGGGGAACCTGAATGTTGGTACCAAATTTCATAGGAATCCATCCAATAGTCAAGATATTTGGCTCAAAACCACAACTTTCAACCCCCATAGTAGCGCTAGAAGAAAAGTCAGGGGATCACCAAAATCATTAGGATTCATCCTCTGGGGTCAATAAATGTTTGTACCAAAAGCCATTTTCACAGATATTGAGATATATCAGTCTGGAGTAAAATTCCGTATTTTCACTTGAAAATTAGATGTTGTTCACATTAATTTAATTGAATCATGTGCCTAATTTGTGACTGTGACCCAAATACTAGTAAAACTTAATTAAGTCAAGGGAGAAACTTGACTGCCACCCCAACAAACTCACCAAACCACAAACTGAGTCCAAGATGCTGTCTGGAATGTTAAGTTTTGGTGCAGACTCAGACGACTGGAGCAGATTTTAGTGGAGTGCTCTGCAGGAGGGCAGCAGACGCTGATCTATGCAGTAGGAGTCATCTGAGGGAAGGAGGTGCTTGGGCAGTGGAGGGTGCTGTAAGAGGTGTAACAAAGGGAATAAGTAGGATGATGAGTTTTCAAATGCAATAAAGGTGTGATGTTCAGTTCAGTCCAATGCACTGATTGGATGAATAAGAAATGGAGAATAGGATGGAGGATGGACACATCTGAACAGTGCCCAATCCTCTAAACAGTGACATGAAAACTAACATATTCATTTGTGTCTGATTAATCATGCAACAATTATTCCGGCAAAATACATGAAAAGAGCCTGATTAACAGTTTGAAGGTTGAGAAAAAAAGAAAATTGTTAGTTTCCTCTTTGAAGGTTTCTACAGTGCTGCACCAGCAGCCGCCATTAGAATTCACCCTCACCACCTTCCAGCTCACCTGGTGTGCCCCCTGCCTCTGCAGTGTTATTGATGTTGTACTACACCTGACTGAGGCAGCTGGAGGTGTGTGTGCGTGCAAGTGCTCATGCGTGTGAATGTGTCTTGGGTGGTCAGTGATGTATTTAAGTATTTAACAACTGCCCCAAACAACTTGTCTCAAACTCTTAATTTGGTCCAAATAGTAACTTTTTCAGTGGTGTGTGCCTGTGTGTGTGTGCCTGAGGCAGTTTCTTGTCTGCCAATCTGTCACCAGCAAAGTGAGATAAAACGGATGGATGCTGATACACTAGTGTTTTTGGAGATTTAAGAGAGAGCAGAGTAGACTGGAGTGTACACAGGTATGATTAAAGCATTTCACAATGCCGTCTTAAAGGATACAATTCTTGACTCCAGTGTATTCTACAACCTGTGTTGAATTAAGGTAACTCTTCCTGATAATGGTGCAGACAGATGGTGGATGGTGAAAATGAAGAAAACATATCTGTTTTGATGACTGCAAAGACAACTATCTGTGGAAATAGACTTCCTAAATGATAATTCCTCTCTGTCTCACTCTCTCCCCTGATGTTCAGGTACTTCTCTGGTTGTAGCTTAAGAGGCAGGTAAATTTGGACAGCATTGTTTGATGTCCTTGTTAACACCCAAGCTCTCCGATTTCCCCAAAGAGATCATTAAAGTTTCATCTTATCTTAGTCATGCAGACACACAGATGACAGTCGATAGAGATTTAGGGGACAAAAGGAGTAATCCTTGATCTTTATCTCAATGGTGTTAAGTACAATAGCATATTCTTTGCAAACGTAGTCCTCTTATGTTCTGATGAGGGCTTGTGCAGAAATCTCTCAGCCATGTGTAATAAAAAAAACAATCCTCTTTGCTAAAATTTCATTTGAGTGCTGCAACTCCCATTTTAACATGGATTTATTGTTTATGGAAAGTAAATAGGTGACGAGAAGTCCCAGTCTTTTCCAGCTTCAGTGGACAGTTCGGAGTTATGAGCTATTTAATTTTTCCTGATTTGGTTTAGTATCTCTTGAAGTAAACTGCCTGCTTGCATCAGTACAAAGAGATGTTTGTCGAGGGGGTATTCTTAACCCATATGTGTGTTTGAACCTCTAGTTCTCCCCCCCAGCTAGCCGTGAATGCAGCAGTGTGGAGTTGAAAGCAGCACCTCGAGAGGTGTTTATCTCTGATAGTCACAGTGGGCTTGTTCCTTAAATCTCACATTCTCAGCACAGGACCGACATTCTGTGTACGACGTGATGTACACAGGATCTATATGGTATAAAATTTGAAGGTGGTGTACACAGGGTTTAAGTGCAGTATTTACTGGGTGTGTGTGCTCCTGTGTGTGAGGGTTTGTGTTTTATTTTCAGGTCACCCGTGTACCAGTGGAGAGCTGTGAGCAGTACACGTCCTGTGGAGCCTGCCTGGGATCAGGAGATCCTCACTGTGGCTGGTGTGTGCTACATAATGTGTAAGTGCAGCTTCTCACTATGTTGTAACCATGCAGTAATTTCACTAGTTACATTCTGTGGGTGCTCTGCAATTAATCATAATGCTTATAAGGTTGGGGCCAACAAAGAAATCCCTTTGAGTCACAGAAAGATAAAAATGCCTATTTATTCATGCTGTTACCGTATAAATCCGTTAAATCGGAAGTCATAAGCCTTGGTATTATCATAGACTCAGACTTAAGTTTTAAATCCCACATGAAGAGGGTGACCAAGGCAGCTTTCCTTCATTTAGGAAATATTGCTAAGGTGTGGCCGTTCTTAGCTCAACAAGATGCAGAAAACATGTTCATGCATTTATCTCAAGTAGATTAGGTTACTTCAATTATCTTCCAAAACAATCAATTGATAAACTGCAATTAATGTAAAACTCTGCTTCCAGACTTTTAACTAAAACAAGCAAGAGAGAGATTATCACCCTAGTTTTTGCAAACCTGCACGGGCTCCTGGTGTCTTTTAGGAATTATTTTAAAGTTATTTTACTTGTTTACAAGGCTCTTAATGGTTTTTGGGCCAGCCTACATAACTGAATCTTTGCCATTTTATAATCTTTCACGGCCTCTTAGATCCTCTGTTGCCATTTAAAAAAATTAAAAAAACTCACACAAATAAGAAAATTGGCAGCTCAGCCTTTTTTAACTATGCCTCAAAACTATGAAACTCCCTACATAAGCCTATAAGAGATACAAACTTTTATGAAGGACAATTGAAAATGTATTTATTCAGCATTGCTTTTAGCTAATTTTCACTCTTCCCCTGTCTGGTTTTATTTCTTTTTTATCCTTGACATATTTTATTTTATTTTTTTTGTTTTTTTTAAAGTGATGGAAATCAAAAACAAAGAGAGCTCGTGAGGGAGGTTCCCTCCTTGCCTACCTCCCCACCTCTGCATGTTGCCATTTACTCAGTGGTCGTGCAGTCACTGCTGTGTTAAGCCCTTAAACTCGATAAAATGTTCATATGATCCTTCCTAATCTACTTCTTATTTCCACGCATCTATACACCCACAAATACACAGAAACTCAACTTCCTGGGGTTCCATAAACACTACATAACATAACACCACAAACAAGGACAACCAGTAAACAGGATTAGAGTAGTTTAATATAAAAAACACATCTGACTTAAATCTTATCTGTATGGTTTTTGAATGGAGATGTGATTGTAGTAGCGTATATCCTCCTCCTCTAGATGTTCGAGGAAGGATCACTGTGAGCGAGCAGAGGAGCCTCAGCGTTTCACCAACAGAGCAGAACAGTGCGTCCGACTCTCCGTCCAGCCCGACACCGTCTCCGTCACTATGTCTGAAGTGCAGGTACAGTGTATATGTGTTTAGATGTCTCAGAGTGTATGTGTTTTGTTTGTGTGACGGGGTGAAGTGGATGAAAGAAAGAAGGACGGCAAAAGTCAGTAAGATTACTTGAAATGAGATCAAATAAAACGTGTTTTTGTGTCATCATTTTGAGTATGTGCCCTGCGTTTTAAAACATCACACATCTGAGCCTCATTTTCTGCAGCGGGGCATCACTAATGAAGTATATCGATTTTGAATTGATGTTGTCCCTCACCTATTTGCTTCCCTTCCTTCTCCTAGTTGGTACTTCAGATGCAGAATGTCCCCAGTCTGTCTGCTGGAGTGAACTGCTCCTTTGAGGACTATGTGGAGACAGAGGGACGCATCTACGGTGGACGGATCTTCTGCCTGTCCCCCTCTACAAAAGAAGTGGCCCCCATCACACGAGACCAGGGTAAAAAGATAAATATCCCAGCATTACAAAAACACAAGCAGTACACTGTGTACACTATGTACTTGCTTGTGTAGTGTGTTCATTTTGACAGGGTAGTGTTGTCTCAAATCAAACACGGCTGTTACCAAAAATGACAATCACAACAATTGACCAGTTCTTCTTTTTTCTTCTTCTTAATGCCAACATTTTGTTGCACGCCAACATATCTGCCAGCTCATTTGCTCACTTGACTTCAAATCAGTTTTATTAAAAATGAATGAAAATAAACTTGCTTTTACTTTTTGCCACAACAAATGCAAACGCAGCCATCATTTCATAGGTTGGTGGTCCCGTTTGGGTACTCATACTGCATTTTGCAGACCTCTGACATGGATTCTCTCAGTTTTGTTACATGGTTCATAAAAATCCAAAACCAGCAACATCAGTATGGACCCCCAAAGTGTTTTTTATTAAATTGAATGACATCTTAAAAGAAAAAAAAAACAAAACAACAACATAGGAATAAATTGCATAAAATATATGAATGGATTATTTAAACGTATGTCATTATATTGAAATGTTATTTCATCATTCATTTTCATAATAGAAATGTAACAAATATCATTTTTAATTAATTATACATTTGTATTTCAGTATGCTCTTTGTGTTACAGTGAATGATGTTGCCAACAGTAACCATCCCTGTAAGTTTAGCCAGTAAGTTCCTGTTAGCTAGAGCAACAACAATGCTAAAGTCATTCTGAATGAACCAACTAAAGGCTGTTGCTGGTATTAAACACAGTACACAAGCACAGTAACTGAACATCTTTAACTTTAAAGCATCACCCAGCCAGCCACTTAGCCTACAAGGTCTAGGTCGCCTATGCAGCCTTGTTAAGCTAGATAAATAAAAATGTCAGTCAGGAGATGTTGATTTTGTAGCAGCTAGACAGTTGGTTCAGAAATATGTGATATTGTTGTTGTTCTAGCTAACGGGCTAACTGGCTAAATCTGATAGTTGTTGAGCTTGCTTGCTTAAGGCAGGGGGCATGTGATTGGCTAAAAGGGGAAAGGGCGGTGCAAACACCACTGCCATGCAAAGTGACAAAGCTATTTATTCTTATGACTATTTATTTTATAATTACTTAATTGTGTTTTTAATATTAAACACTTTGTTTTGAAGAGGAGATGACTACACTTCATTAACGGCTTTTCGGTTGAGCGGTTTTGCTGTGCTGCGCAAATATAAATTGTTTGCTTCATTCAGCCTGTTCATTCAGCTGTGTGAAACACAAATCATTCTGCTCTTTTGCACCCATTTCTCTGTGATTATCAAAATAAGAAAGTGCTGATTCACAAACTAACTGTACAAAACCCTTAAATGTAAACAGACAACTGAACCGTTTCCTCCACCGACTAATTTTTCTACCAATTCCATTGATTCCGCTCCAGGCTCAGCTTACTTTTCCAGCAGACACACTTTGACTCCAAAATGTCAGCTACACAGAAATTGACAAGTAACACCTAAAACAAGGCTGTTAACATTTCAGAACACATTGCCTGGGCTTTGGCATGATCCTGGGTTCATGAAACAGCTTCCATATACCTACTGCATGTGATAAGACTATAGGAAGCAAAAATGCACTGATAATATGGTGTATTGTGACTCTTTGTAGGTGACCAACGTGTAATCAAGTTGTATCTGAAGTCGAGGGAGACGGGGAAGAAGTTTGCTAGTGTGGACTTGGTCTTCTACAACTGCAGTGTCCACCAATCGTAAGTTGTTTTTTTATTTTTTATTTTTTTATTTTTTTTGAGAGTTTGTTGCTTAAGGCCTTTACACACCGGGGACGTAACAGATAACCAACAAGAAAATGCAAAAAAACATTTACTCTACTCCAATCCAACAATAAACAATATCAGCTCCTCACTGCCCTGCATCCTGTGGTGCTGATCCACACATTCGTTGAGTTCATTGACTTGATCATGTCTGTGTCCTTTGTCATATGATACAGGGTGAAAAGACGCACAAACAATCAGCAGTTCCGGTGTGTGATGTGACGTTTCTTCTGCACAATGTGCTTGTTTGATGCCTTTATTTGCCGTGCAAAAGCTCAGGGAACTCGGCCTTATTCAGAAAAGAAATTATGTCGGTTTTTTGCCATGTAATATTCACTTTCTGACGTGCAAATAGAATAATTTCTCCCTTGTATAAAGGCTTTTAGTATGAACAGAGTGGAATTAGAAGTGGAAGCCATGTGACATTTATTTCTCTCCAAGTGAAATAGCCTGACTACTATTTCAAATATACATTGATGGCCCACACCCAGCAAGATATAGGCTGCTGAAAAGCATTCATCAATAGAAGGGTGACTGTGGTTCATTATTAAAAGCAACATAAGATATTGGCCTGAAAATAAGATCTGTAATGGAGAATGGAGAAAACAGCATGCAACCTCTGCTAATTCATTATTCAATGTGTTCAAGCTTTTTACAAATCAATTAAATCTCAAGCAATGAAGGGACTACTGGTGAGTGAAATAATAAATTGATTCCTAACCATGCAAGACCTAGAAGGACAGCCAAGCTTGGGTGGCTAAAACACACTTGCGTTTCTTGGAAATGAATTATCCCTAATTTAAGTATAGGAATACTGATTGGCTATTCACCACTGCTTTGAGAGCAGGTTTTTGCTTTATGTACATGGCTGAGTCTGTTACTTAAGACTTAAGACTTTTCACTGTTCAAATTTGGTGAAGAGAGCAGTTCATTTAAATTGTTATGAATGGTACTAATGCACAGCCTAAAATCTTGTACAGTGTTACTTCAGTTGATGGAATATTATCTGTATTGGAGTTGTTGGACCTTAACAAATAATAGTTTTCTGTCGAAGCAGTTTTCTATTCAAATTTTAAGAGCCAAGATCTTAATAAAAGTTACAGCGTGGCATCTTAAAGAACTGTAGAGTTGAACGTTGAGAACTCTCAGCTGTAGCTAATTAACATTAATTACACAAGGTGGAAAAAACTAAACTGAAACGGCTGCTGTTTGTTTAATGTTATCTGCTCTCTGCATGCTGCTGCTATATTATTAATACTCTGCCAAATATGTATTTTTTTTTCTTTTTAAGAGAAACATTACTTCGTGGTATTTTGATGTTTGAAAAGTTGGAGAGTGAACTGTGAGGACTCTTTAGAGCAATGTTAGCAGTTAGCTTGGTAGTTGGTAGCTTGCGGGTGGCATACAGCTGTCAGAATCATACAGTCTTTTAAACGTATATCATTGTTTGTGTTGTCTTCTTATCACCTTTAAACTTTGAAATAGAACCTCTATGATTCACGACTATGAACCAGTCTTTTCTCTGGAGCACATTTGCTTTTGTGTGAAGCTAAAGTTAGCCTCACAGACTGTAAAAAGACTGCCTCACACTTAGAATGTGCAAAATTGCATTTACAAATGTCCATATTGATTATGTAATTATGCAACAATTTGTATACTAGATGTTTAAAGATAAAAAAACCTTAAGTCACTCTATCTAACGAGCTTTATCACTATCACTGTTCAAGTTACTATCATCTAAATCTATCTGGAATTACACAAATGTACATACATAGACGAAATCAAGTAAACTCTTGTAGATGTGACAGTAAATCAAGTGAAATCACATTGAAAAAAATAAAAAGTCACTAAAGGAGTTTTAACATTTCCAAAATCTAGCAAGAAAATAAACTGACAACATTGTTAACATTACCTCAAGAAGCTAAAGGGCAGATTGGTCAACAGTATCAATAGTGGTCATCAGTCAGATATCAAAAGTCACTTCTCAGCAGACATTAGCGAACGCCTGGTGTTAACTTGTGTACAACAATATAGCTGTTTGCTACAGTTTCTATAGAAACTAGTTTACTGACTGACGTTAAGAACCATAATAGAACTTTCACAATAAGCAAAAACATGCTTTTATCTTATCCTTTTCATGGAGAAAAAACACATTTGTGATTATGCTTGATTCAAAGTTATCTTGCTTAATGCAGACCACAAGATACAGGCCTGGAGTTTAAATTGCAGCTACAAAATTATTAAAATGCAATTAGGTGTTTTCCTAAAAGCTGTTCAGCCTTCCGTTTTGTGGTTATGTATTTTAAGATTATCAGTGGAATTCACACAAAGAGAGGAGGGGAAAAGCAGAAAGAGAGGCGGCCTGGTAATGAATGAAAAATGTGTTCTTAATTGACCTGCCTTGTTAAATAAAGGTTAAATGAAAATAAATAAAATGTCATTCCCTAAATGACTCTTGGCTGCTACTCTGAAGTCGCTGAGTGGAATCCATTGCTCAGAGTTACTCTTTCCCCCTCTCTCTTTCTCTCTCTCTCTCTCCCTCTCTCTCTCTCTCTCTCTCTCTCTCTCTCTCTCTCTCTCTAGTCTCTTCCACCGGGCACAGACTCACATTTCACATTTAGGTATCTGCACTTTGTGTTGATAAACCTGAAATGAATATGCATCTGAAGCATGATAGTCAAAGTGGATTCATCTTTCTCTTACCAATCTTCGATTGATGACAGCATTACTTCCTTCTTTAATGTTTTCATAATTAAAAATATCCTAAAATAAGAATTGGGGGTTTCCTGAAAATTGCCACCAGATTTTTATTCAGAATATCTGGACAAGACCAAAACAGAAAAAAAGGGAACATTCCCATTTCAGCTCAATAGTTAAATATACACGTAAAGACTCTGTCTCCAAAGTATCTTTTGTGTGCTTGTATTTTTGTTTGTGTTTGCTTTTTTAGTGCACCTGCAGGACCATAAAAATTATCAAAGTATATTAAAAATGCATTTGATAAACTGTGACTAAAGAGCTACATTTAGACTAAATATAAACTCTAGTTCCTGTAACGTTTCCTTGGGGGCACACTTGTAGCTTACCAGGTAGCAAAAACACTGAAAAGACTTCTCAAATCTCAAAACTGCTAATTATGACAAGAACCTTAAATCCTGATCACTTGTACTGAAAGCAACTAGTAATAAGGAGTGTAAAGTGCACTTCTCCTGCTTTCATTCTCATTCATGCCACCATTCGTACCCCTCCCCCCATAGCACCCTGGCTCTCTTTTCCTCCCCTGCCTTCCCACCTTTGTCTTATCTGCCTATTACCTTCTCTTCTTCCATTCGTCTATTTACCCGTTTCCCCCTCCCCTGGCCCCCCAACCACTCTCAGCCCTCTCTACCCACCGCCCTTTTCTTACCCTCTCTCGTTCATCAAGCCCATTTATTGCCTGTGCTCTGCTCTTGGCCCTGCATATATCTGCATAGTAATAGGCTGTTAATTAGCTCTAGCCTGTGCCTGTGTGGAGATTGTCATAATGAAGTGGGCTTTGGGAGAGAGCTCACCTGGGCCACTTCTCAAGGCCTCCAGGCCTAGTTCAATGGCTTTGATTAATTTTGTTAATGTGTGTGTGTGTTTGTGTGTGTGTGTGTATGTGTGTTCTTTGTGAGTTAAAGAGCATACAGGATGTGTCAAAGTAACTGCACTGTAGTGTTTATTTATGCATATTTGTGTGCATGTAGGAAGTGTTTTGTCATTTGTGTGTGTGAGTATATGTGTGTGTGTGTGTGTGTGTGTGTGTGTTTGCTCCATACCCCTGATTAACCTCCCACCTAGCCCTCCTCTCTTTGCTGAATAAACAGGCATGCTGCTTTTTAAGCCTTTGATGTTGGCTTTGCTGGCCCCCTCAGGACTCTGCAGGACTGTAAAAGTACAGTGCAGTTATTACCACAGCAGCTGTAACATAAAAGCACAAATTATACACCACTCCACCTCCGCTCTCTTCTTTCACCTCTGAGTTTTTGACCCTGCCTGCCCGAAGGCTGGGACAGGAGCCGCGCCGTTCAGAGGCAGTTAAAAGAGTTCTCCTGTTGGGCGTGGTGCATGGGTGAAGGTGTACAGAGTCGCAGCAGCAGACGCACAGATGTATAGTATCAGCACAGATGCATAAGCACAGTTGCTTGCAGGCAAGCCCCGCTCCACATGCTCAAAGGTGGATGCAGCACCGGCATCACCAGCCTTATGCTTCCTCATCCAAACACACAGAAACATGTGCACACACAAACAGAAGGCACACACTTGGCACAACAAATTACGCTGCAAGCTATTTACATACACTGTTGCAATATTAGAGATTTGTATTAAAAGAGGTTTGGAACAATTTAATTGAGCATGCGGGAGGAGGAATAATGCATCTTTAAAGAGAGGAAGGGACTGGAGGGTAGAGTGAGCCAAGGAAGAAAACACATTCCCATTCCCTGTGAGCTGGTGAGGGAACAGACAACTGAGAAGATGGAAAGAGAGATATAAAGCAGTGTTAGTGAATGAGACCGAGATTGTGCCCATTGTGTCAGGAATAGTGCGTCCCACACAGCTAAAAGGTTAGCGCCGCCGCCTCAGGCCACAATGACCATTACAATATGAAAGGGCTGAAATCTATACAGAGAAAAGAAGCACTCGAGGGGGAGGACCGGCCCACAGTCCTGCCCTCGGGAAGGGTTACAGTTGAGTTTTGTGGCAAAAGTTGTTGGTCCAATTTTCAATAAGTGCGACCTGTTTTAATTAAACTGAGAGATGAGACTCACACACGTACTGCTTTTGGATGCAATAACATCGTATAATGAGTCTGAGTCCCCTGTTTAGAATCTAAACTTCTCATTAGGTTCCTGCGCTGGTTACCTTAATGATGTATGTATAGTTTTATTGCTGCTCACTTTGGAGCTTTATTAGATAAAACACAAAGAGGCCTATTTATAGATCACATAGCACAGCCTGTCTTATCCGTCTTCTAAACACTATCTGCACGAACGATATCTGGGAGATATGGCATTAAAGCAGCCAGAGGTTTTAATCAGAATCACAACATGCCTATAGTTGCTTCACGTACTGATTAGGTTTTTAAAGCTTTGTGCTGTGTAGCTCAAAATGGGTCACAGGCCTATACTTCATACGGTTCAGCACATGTTGACATGCTTTCTTTGTGACTTTATCCAAAGTGACCAGAGTTAAATAAACAAATGATCGTTCCCTCCTTTCATGTACGTTTGTGCTGTGCCGTTGCTCGCATATTAACAGCTTTGCTCCATCGATTCCAACCTCGCTAGAGCAAAAGCTCGGGGAAGATGAAAAGAAGTTTGACCTGGCTCTGTTGCTGGGCCTTGTTAAATAGCAGGGGATTTTATTGACTACATTGCAGCAACGCAGTCACTTACCCAAGCCAGTTGTCCAGGCATTGACAGCTGTACTGTAGGACAAGTCTCCACTGCCCAGGTGACCCAGAGGAATGCTAAGATGTCAACATGGGCGACAGCTTGTGTGTGTGTGTGAGTGTGTATTATTGCAGTCATGAGCGTACATACACACGCTTGTGAATGTGTGCACGCACGTCCCTGCAACAGGAAATCAATAAACCCCGGGGTTAATAGTGAGGAGGAACTGGCTCACCAGCTCTACTAACAAACATCAGACTGTTAGCATAACCTTAGTCCACCCTTCTCCCCATGGAAATCCACTGGCATTGATTATAAACCTCACAGTGCAGTTCAGTATAGTCTCACTAGCTTATCGCTGGCTATATGAAGCCTGTATCACTCCAATAAAGGCGATTTAGGAGTTAACCCTCAAAAATCTGAATAAACCAAGGACAGAGGGACAAAGACAGAGGAAGGATTAGACTGAAATCCAATTTAAAGTCAGTCTTTCTGGCAGCAGGGTGGCATTGTGAGCTGAGCAATTGTCCTTCAGTTTGGAGCACCCAGTTTTAAACCCCCGTGGTGGCTCATTACTGTGGTGTTTTTGTACTAGACTTGTCAGAGATCACTTGTCAGTCAAACAGCGAAGGTGTTATTGTGATTTATTTTTTTATTTGACTTTACTGTTAAAAAGTTTGCATTTCCTTAGATGGAGCTCTTTCCAAGACAAAACCACACGTCGTGTGACCTGATTAGAACAGGATGCACTGTGCACTGTGACATGCATGTCACACACACACACACACACACTATGCCTAAGATACCACAAAACAAGATAAACCTTTATTAGTCCATCAATGGGGATATTGCAGTGCTACAGCAGGAATGGCTTTTTTTTTTTACACTTGGACACATTCAGGCTAGCTGCTTTCCCCCTGCTTTCAGTCTTTATGCTAAGCTAAGAAGGCTAACAGCCTGTTTGCTACAGCTTATATTTAGTGTACAGACATGAGAGTGACATCAATCTTCTCATCTAGCTCTCTGCAAGAAAGAGAATAAATGTATGGAGGTGTGGTGGCTGAGAGGTACACCTGTGTGCTTATCAACTTATTCGTCCCCAGACTCACCCCGATCACCTCCTCACTTGTAAGTCGCTTTGGATAAAAGCGTCTGCTAAATGTAATGTAATGCATTTCCCAAAATATTGAACCCAGCAAAGATTAGCTAGCAAAGACCTTTAGCAGAATGTAGCATTAGCACTAGAAAGTACAATATTAACACGGCATAAAGTCAGCAGTGCAGTGCAAGATTACTGGATAATGGATACATTCAATGGACCCCACAGGTTTCCGTCAGCTGCTTGAGTGGATGTGAGTTGGTGATCAGAGACTGTGGGTGTGTGTGGGTTGAGTTGTTGGAGCTCCTGATTGAGTAGTGATAGCATATAAGAGAGAGGACTGACATAACATGTAATTAGAGCTCGCTTTTCTTAAGCCAGTTTAGTGAAATTTTGTTCAGAATTGGTGTAAAGCCCACAAAGTCAGAACTTGTTTTAGTTGGAAGAGAATGTTGTCTTTTTTTGAGAGTTACTTACTACGATTTAATAACGTCAACATCTGTCAGTCTGCAAGAAACTTTACAGCTCAAAGTTACATGGTTTCTCAGCCAGCAAAGACCTCCTGCATTACAATGACAAGTATGAGACAGTAAAGATGAAGAAGTGAAGTACAATTTTATACAGCACTGATATGATAAAACCATTATTATGATTATTAAATTATGATCATGCATAGATAAAGTCATGTTCTTACAGAACATGTCGACGGGTGAATTAGGAAAGAATGTATGTCTGCCATTGTGACGATTTATTTGTCCTTTTTAATCATGAAAACAAAGCGTTGCTAAATTGAGCATCTATTCAACAACTTTTCATTTAACTTGCCATATTAAATTTAAAGTAAAAACCTACACTCACCTTTGTGTTTTGTACAACCTTCCCTTCCATTGTTTTTTTTTCTTTGTTTCTGGTAGCCATGATAGCCTTGTTTTTGTGTGGTAATCCATGTTTCAATGTGCATATTCATTTTGTTTCCTCAACACTGAAGAAGAAGTAGTGTTATATAAAAACAGGCTTATCTTGGTCTGCCAGCTTAGTTCACTGTAAGCCTGCGAGCATTGACAATAAGAAGGGAGGAGTGGATCGCCAAGGATTCTGTGCTGCTCTCTCTCCACCATTTTCTGCATCCGCCTTGGCCTCGCGGACAGCTGGAAGAAAGTCTTAATGCACGACACCGCAGTTACACTTGTCATTCCAACGTGATTTCTGGAGATTTGGCCATAAACATTTGATGATTTGTGACTGTGTTGATGCATGTCCACACAGTCTGTCAGTGTGTGATACGACTCCCCTGTTGGAGGTTTTACTCTGGATCCGAGTTTCCATTCTTCCTGTATTTCACTTGGCAACAGCGCTGCCTGAGCATATCGTACCTGATCTATGATGAATTTAGGTCATAGTGGCCTGATTTCAATCAGTGTGTTTTTATTCTAATTGTAATGAGAATAATTTTATGTTAACGTTATGAATGAATTTTTTTATGTTCTTCTTGATAGTTCTCCCTCTGTTTTTCCTCTAAATATTGCTACACATTACATGTTTTTTCATTTGTTCTCAGATTAAGACATTAAATAATAATTCCCAAGACATGGATGCTTTCAGCTTCTTGCTGCGTTGATTAAACATATTTAGTTATTTGTTGTGAGTAGTAACCTGTGAGGGAAAGAATATATGTGTAGGGGAGTTAAAGGAGTGTGAGCGGAAATATCATCCACATGGACAAAGTCAACAACTGTGTTTAATGTATCATAAGGTATATTACACACAAAGCAGAGCTTGTTGCTCTATACATAGTTATGGCAACAGCATGGTGGAAACTTGTGGTTTGTTTGTTACTTGTTTGTTTCCGGTGAAGGTGAAATGTAAACTGCCTATTTCTTCAAGTTACACTTGTGAAAAGGGATAATTTGTGAATTTTAGAATCTTGTAAAAGTGAATTATTTTCAATATTTCCAGATCATGAAAGCTTATCTATTTGGGGTCTTGGGCACTTGATATACTATAGTTTCTTGCTGTTTCAGCCTTTTTTATGTATGTTTTTATGTTTTTCCATGTATTTTTTTATTGAAATAAACACACGAGATAAAAAAGCAATATTGATGGGCTGGCGTACATGCAAAATAAGCTAATATTGGCCTGGTCGGTTTATCGGTTCTAGACCAAACAAAGAAAAAAGTAAACTGGAAACTGGTCAAAAGAATATTTGAGGGAAAAGACAACACACACACAATTTAATCCAATTATTGCATAAATGTTAACCCGCTTTACTTTCGTTCCTCTGTCTCTCTCATTCTCACCTGCTCCAGGTGCCTATCGTGCGTTAACGGAAACTTCCCCTGCCACTGGTGCAAATATCGCCACATGTGCACGCAGGATGCCAGCGACTGCTCCTTCCAGGAGGGACGAGTCAACACCTCGGAGGTGAGTGTCTGATCGAGCACACACAAAACACACAAAAGCACACACACAAACTTCCATGAGCGCATGTTGTTAAACACACTGGCACGAACACACACGCAGAGAAACACAGATTCAGCAGCACAGACATAAAACTCAACACATGAATACATTCACAAGTATTAATGCAAGTATGTAGGCTACAGTGGCATAGTAATGCCAAGGGTGCAGCTGGGACCTGTACACCATTTGAGCGTGTATGTGTGTGTGTGTGTGTGTGTGTGTGTGTGTGTGTGTGTGTGAATGAATGAGTGCTGCTGTGAGTGGCCCAGCAGCAGCTGTTGTACTCGAAGCAGCTCTGGATTTATTCACTTATAAACAAGTCGGGGTGAATGAGTATGCAAATGGAGGCGCGCGCTACCGTCCCAAATGTTATATTTGCATGAAAACCCTCATCTATCCGTGAGCTGACTCGCTTTCACAGTCCCTCTTTCTCGGTCTCTAATTCTCACTATCTGTCACACGAAACACACAAATGCACACTGACAAACACAAATCAACTTTTTTTTTTGTCTTCAGAAAGTTGCAAATAAAACCCAGCCTCCTTCATTTCAACTTTGTCTCTAAGGCAGACGTTTAAATTCACTTTTAATGCAAGGTGACAGAAGGTTATTTTAGATCTTCAAAGTTCTTTCTTTTTCACACAGGTGTGTGTTGCATGGACACATATCTCCTCCCTCATCCAGCATTTTGTTGCCTCTACTTTCTTTTTACTTTTTTTCAGTCACTCCTTTGCAGATAGGTGGAGATGTTCAATATAATATATAATCAGAAGAAACTTAACTTTGACCCTTGTCTTAGTTAGTTTTTGACCCTTGTCTTTACTGAAGCCATTGTGTCTGGGTGACAATCAAATATTCCAAGGGATTGGGGTATGTGTGAATTATATTCTCTGTCATTTTTAGAGCATTTTGTGTGAGTGTGTGTGTGTGTATGTGTGCCTGTGTGTGCCCGTGCGTCGAGAGGGAGGGGGGTAGCGCTTGACTCTGCACACCCTATCATCACATGTTACACCCTCATGTCAGCGCAGCAGGCTGACATCCATCCTCATCTTGTTTGGAGAGCCACGCCAATTCAGCCTTTCATTTTTTTTTTGTTCTTTGCTATTTTGTTTTCTTCTGATGTACTCTTGTCTTTTTGGTGCAGGTGTTGTCATGGTTACCAAGACACTCTGAATGTCAGCATCCCCCCGATGCTGAATTTTGATAGACACATACACACACACACGCACACGCTAGTACCACCACCACATCAATACATGGACTATTATTATGAACACAGCAGACAGTGGAGAGACAGCTGTGGGTTTTGGCGATGGATGTGTGTGTTTTGATGTGTTCTCCGTACACTGAATAGGTAACATTTTGAAGTAATGCATATGCACACTTTGTCGTCACACATTTATCTCCTCTAGCCTTGATTTTGTTCCAATTTGCCAGTTCGTAGCCCCTGCTGAAAGCAATATTGCCCATCTCCGCTGCCTGAAAAAGTTTCCCCCTGTGTCATTAGCAGTAGGTTGCCAAAGTGATTGAATTCACACTACACTGGTTATCTTCCCAAAGGCATTTGTCACATTTCTTGAGGCTGACTTCACTTCATATCTGATCAAATTCATAGCATCTGTGAATCTGTGCCACAGGTACATTACAAAAACACACTTTTTCTTCAGCGCGTGTGTAAACAGATAACCGCTAATGTATAATTCTCGCCTTCTTAAAGTAAATATAATTCTCTGCTGTCAGTTCCTGGATATGTAAATATATATAAATCAGTTGTGTTGTGACAGCAGATAAACAGAGAGGCACATTAGGGGCGACCAGGCAGAAAATTGCCAGAGTCGAAGAAACACTTGAGAAGGCCATGAACAGAAATGTGTATAAACACAAACAATGAAAGAAACAAACACCAGGACAAACAAACACAGACACAAACAAATTCGCTTTGCTCCAATGAATCCCAGAATAGGGCTGGTAGAGCCGACTGGGCTGACGCTGGGCCTGGGGGTTGCTTCAAATGACTTCATTCAGATTCAAGGAAATTGGGAAAATAAGACAATGGTAACAAACCAAGAAGTAATAGAAAAAATGGTTTGTTTGCATTTATTTTCCTGTCTACAAGCTTGCCTGCTTATTCATTTATTGATTGCAATTCGCTTGCTTGTTAATTAAGTCGTTCATTCATTTTGCATGGGGCTGCTTTTTACTCAGGATATTTCATGCCCCACAAATGAATTAATGCAGTACATGATTGACAGCAGAGAGACAAAATGGCTGCCAAGTAGCAGCCTCAGATGGAAGCTTTGACAGGAAGTAATTTTCTTTTCTTTTCTTTTTTTTTTTGCATGTGTGTAACATGCTACTCCATGTTTCAATAGTTCAACCTGAGCTTCTGGTTATTGATGATATCCTAATATGGTTGTCACATATTCATTCAGAGTGTCATAACTACGAGAAGTGCACACACTGATGCTGCAAAGAAACTGGTAGTAAACCCACAAGTAAATTACATTAAGTTATTATCAGTTAACTTATTAGACGTTATGAAAAGAAATATATTGTAGCTACTGTTTTACCTGGTCTTTTTGGTTACAACTTTTAATGATTTAAAAAGTTTAATTTGTAGCTTTGGACTCGTACAAGGAGAACCAGGTAGTGCAGGCATCTAAAACTCTGTCATACAGTAGATGTTGAGTGTGTTCTATAACAGTGTAGTCAAAGCATAAGGCAAGAAACAAACGCAGCCCCCTCATTCAGACTACTGACTTTGCCCAATAGATGTGCTGCTGATTCAAAAGCTTCTGGCAGAAACGAAACAGCATTATGTGGCACAATTTTTGCAACAACACAATGCAATTTCATCCGGTAACCCCCCCCACCCACCAGTCAAATTTGTGCAAGTGCACATCCCTGGTAAATTTATTTGTAATATGAACTACATATTTCTGCTGTTTATCTGTTTAAACTATTCCCCCAGATTAGGTTAATTGTCAACGGTTTTAAAATTCTCAATTCATACGCATAGCAACCATGGCAACCATGATAGTGTTGAGGTTAGATCTTGTGGGTTACAGTTAATAAATAGGCAAACGCTGTTTGCAGATCTGTTACGTTAAACAAACTCCAGTCCCCTGCATGAAAGTCAGATGTGCTCCAAGCCTATCCATCATCCTGACCTGCACACCTTCATCTCTGTGCCTCGTTACATATAACGAAAAAACTTTCAGCGCTGGCACTGCATCACTTTGTTCTGTTTGTACAGCAACAAAGACTACTGAGCTGTTCGATAGCGTCCGTTTGAGACCATGTTTTAGGAAAGTGCAGCTTCTAGTGGGGATTTATTTAGGTCTGATGTTTTCATTAAGAAGTCATCTGAATCTTATGAGCCAGTGCTTGTTCTGCATCATCGTTCTGAAACTGTTTATTTAACTATCAGGGCACTGACCTTTTCAATATGTGAAACTGCAACTCATTAGCTCCGACTGTTCTCAGTGTCATCTCCTTTCTTTCTTTCTTTCTTTCTTTCTTCACCTTACTTCTTCCTCTTTTCAGTCCCCCCCCCTTCATTCCCCCAGACACCCCTTTACAATTGTTTCCTCCTTCCTCCTTCTTTCCACTCTCAGCGTCATCCTAGAACCCTGACCTTCTTACACTCTGTAAAACACAGTAGGTCCATGATACATTGCTGCTGCACATGGGGATTGAACCAGTGGCTTTGTAGCCTAGCCTCATTGATAATCATTAGCAGGATGTGTTAGGCTCCAGATGAACAGAAGGTGCATATAGATATGTGGATCAGCATTGGCCTCCGTGCCGCTAATTAGAGGATGAATCACCATGATCAGTGAGCTGGTTCGATGTTCATATGTGTCTGTCAAGTCACCTTGCTGCCGCAGGAAACACAAACGCAGCAAAGCAGGAATGCATGTTCGCATGTGCACACACAGCATAGGTCACAAGCTAAAGTTACTTCACACAGACACCCATAGTATCACTAGCCATCTCCTTACAAGTTTCTCATTTGATCTCTAACCCAATGAGCTCTTTCCTCTTGTTCCCCTCATTCCTTCAACAAGTCAATTAGCAGGAGCCAGACACCCTATCTTTTTTGTCTCTCAGCTAACAGTGTCAGAGTTACAGCTGCCTTTCCATTGTTGCTGGTTGCTGGAGCTCAGCCTGGTACACAGCTCTGACTTGCCCAGCTCGGAGGCTCTGGGGCTGGCACAGAGCAAGCTTCCTTTCTCCCTCTGGGTCTCTCTGGCAGGGAGAGCTGCCACTGATAGACTCAGCTGTGTGTGTGTGTGTGTCTGTGTGTGTGTGTGTGTGTGTGTGTGTGTGCACATGTGTGTTAATTATTCAAAGTGTATTAAAGCTTAAAGATGCATCTCCAGATGCCTCTCTGAACGTTGGCGTGTTTAAAGGAGAGAGACAGATGAGATGAGATGCGAAAGGTGGAGTATCCACAATATTAAATAAGGGGAAGTGGCAGTGGCCTAGTTGTTAGAGAAGTAGCAAGCTTGCTAAAACAACCAGGGGGCTCATTTATGAAACTATGTGCACACTGCACATAAAAAATGCCTTCTACAAAAATAATGTAAAACTAGTACACTTTCCATAAAGCAGTCTCCGGCCCCTTCATTTCCAAAGTTAACATACATGGTTAATTAAATGCAGATTACTATACTAGCTCTGATAATAATATCTCTAAAAGTTGTGTAAGAATATCCCCCAAACTTGAGTTTATTAAACAGAATATAAATGGAAGAGATGTCACAGGACCATGGCTTGATGTGTTATTAACTGTTTTCTCTCTCAAGAGGAAAGTCAGAGGTCACGATAAGATGCCTCTAATTAGGTTTGTGTCACGGTTCTCATTTTAATTGTCTAATTTCTCTGGAAAGATGGCAGAGTGGGCTGTGCATTTGTCTAAATTGCTCAAGGCCAGTTGCTCAATAAGTTTAGTGAAATTAGGATCGATCATAAATAAATAAGTCTTGGGAAAAAGATTTAAAAATTGACACAGCAGAGAAATTAGAAGATGTTTAAGGGGAAATATACAAGGAATGAGATCGACAAAGGAACCAAGCTGGTAAAGTAATACGAATTAAGGATATGAGAAAGACATCAGAGTTGGAGGGAGCAACGTTAACAGACTGAACAGAAGGAGAGGAAGGAGCAAGCCATTTGAAGTAAGGAGGAGGAGGATGGAGGAGTGGGAGGGAGATGCAAGGGATGTTTAACCATTCAAGAGATGAAAGGATACTTGAGGGTCAAGACACCACCCGTGCCTCATGGCTTTTTAGCATCTAATTAATAATTCCATGTCATTAAGTTAACGCTATCTGCCCTACTTTCTTCTACCCTGGATGCTCAGCTGTTGGAAATCGTTAAACGGCATCATTTGTGTGTAGTAAACTGTTCCTGATGAATGTATTAAGTGAGAACAGTCTATGGTGACTTTTTCAATGGAAATGACACTTCACTGTGTTGTTTCTCCTCTGACCCCACTTCTCCCTCATGCTAAAGGCTTAATAAACCTTCATTCCACTGTTGCTCTGAAGGCACATGAGTAATCATATGTGGGAAATTAGTTTTTGATGGTGCTCACTGTCTCAGTGGATACATTTAATGGCCATCAAACTGTTGAATGGTGCGCTGAGGAGGAAGGGCTGGGGAATTAGCCGGGATATCAATGCTCTTCAATCCATTGTTCTGTTCTAACAGTCTGTATCAACCATATGCAAAGCAAAGAACTAGATTATGCTCTGTTCACGTTTAACCATAGATGTATAAAGCTTGATCTTGTCTGAATTCTTTTGGTACTGGTGTCAGTATGATACCTGTTCATGTTTTCTTTCCGGAAATGTGACCGTATAGGTCATCTGTGCACATAGGATAGTGTGGCCTGTTCTGTTGTTTAGGTTGGATAATACAGGTAGAGTAAATATAATGGAGGATGGTAATTGTTCTACACTAGATTTAAGCCCATTTGGTTCCATTAATTTTTATTCAAGTACAAAAAGTGAAAGGTACCATCAGCCATTTCAGCCATTAGATTCCTGTCTATATGTATTGTTATAGTTCCTTTTCTTAGTTTGAGTTTGTTATTAATTAACTTGAGCAGCAGTGTAAATTCCTTTGAGTTTGTGACAGAATGTTCCCCTTGAGATGAGAAGTACAAGGTGATAAGTTTGATTAAAAAATATTCAAAAGTAGGTAATATTTCAGATTTTTTTCAACGTCTGATTAAGCTGTAATGATGTTAAGACATTGTTTTTCTTCTCACAATTGTGTCAGAATCTCAGTTCATAACAGTGTGAACTCTTTCTGTGTTTTATCTTTACCGCATCACGTATACCCTATAGTAAAGGGCTGCGAAGAGTGGGTGGACACTCCAAAAAGACTTCTAACACAGTTCAAAGTCTCTTTCATTGAACAGAAGCGCTCCTAGTCTGGTGCGATGGGGTGCCTGCCCTCCTTCCACCTGAGACTACGACTGAGGAACTCAGGTCATTTGAGTAAAATAGATGAAACATTTTCTTGTTGAAATGAAGCACAGGGGATTAGTCACAAATTTAGAATAAAAGATGAAACAGGTCTTACAAATAGAAGCGATCACTTTCAAAAGTTTTTGGCCCCAGTGAATTTGCATACTAGATATCTTTTGTTGTGAAGTTGGATATGTTTTGTATTGCTTGTACTTTTCTGACCTTGGACCTTTGGGACCAAGAAACTCGTTCTCTTGTTCCTAAGACTAATGAAGTGATTAAACCGAAATACATGAAGGCAGATGATTGGGGAAGTCAGTACATTTATCATGGGTTTTTATACTGACCTTGAAAGGTTGGCTGATACTTAGGTGGGTCACAGAAATATCTTGTTATTCACTGGGTCATGGTCTAAAGTGGGTTGCGAGTCTGCTTTTGGTTGTTTCCCACATGACAAGGAGCACTGTGTCATTTTCTACTCCCAAGAAGAAACAAAATTCATCAAATGTGTATCCTGCGGGCTTAAAAAAAAAAGAAAAAGAATCCTGAGCTGATTTTAGTGAGGCTGTTCTGAATAGCTTCTCGTTATCTGTCATGTATCTACTGTGTCACCCCCAGAAATACACGCACACACACACACACACACACACACACACTTTCAAACAGATTGTGTATTTTTAGACCCTCCTATTGATCCACTAGCTGATGCTTATCAGCTACATCCTCCTCTTTGACCATCCAGACCTGATAGCATCCAGATAGACACACAATCACACTCGGTCATCAAAGATACCACACAGGGCAATGCTTTTCTAATAGAGACCTGTGATGAAGACCTCTGTAGAGTCAATGGAGTGGGGGTCTTTCCTCAGTAGGCACGGTATCTTTTCTGTAGCTTGTTTACTACAAAGTTGAACTGTTAGGTAAATGCTGTCATGGCTCAAATAGTATCACATTTTTTTTGGGGGGGTCATGATCATATTACATATTACACATACACAAAGTGACCAGATGGTAGGCAGTCTTCTCAGCAACTTATATGGTGAAAGAAATTACACAATGTAGGTGTAAAGTAACCCTGACAGAGAAAGGTCTCTTCCTTTAAAGTTGTAATAATGATAACAATGTATTCAAAAACAGTGTGACAGTATGAAAGGAGTCGCTCATAGTGATGAACCTACACAGAATTATCACGTGCACCCCTCTGCTTTACAGAGCTTTATATCGAGTTTCAGCTTGTTGTTTAGCTGTCCAGCGCATAACGTTACTGCTTTGCTCACCACTCTCAAAGCGTTGTTTTTGGATGCATCAGACACCTGTTTACAGCAAAAAAGCTCTGAAAACCCACTGTACACTAACTGCTCAGCACTAAACTGCAGACAGACACAGTTAGCAACTAGCTAATTGAGTATATCTGTACATTTTCCTCAGGAGTTGGACCAGAAGCTCGTTGGTTCACAAAAAAATTAAGTCAGCAACTTCTTTCCACTGACCCCAAGTGGCCAAAAGTAGCTCACCAACTGAAGAGGTGCTCAGTGCTGCCACTGTGGCTGGAAGCTATATTACGGCAATACAACAACAATACTGAATAAAATGGAAAAAAAGTATCTGTTATATATATTACATCATTTGTAATGGTCCTGGATCGAGGTTAGGTTTTGTCATAAAGGAAATATTCTTTCTGCCACCAACCTTCTTGCGCTTCATGCAGGTTTTGCTCAAATGCATTATAACTGTGAACAGTGAATGGTTCATCCAGTTTGTGAAAAGCATTTGCTAAACACTCTGGTATGTAATTTCTGAGAAGGATCATCTAGCTCAAAGGAAGGGATGCATTGAATGAAAATTTGAACAAATGAAAGAGCACCTGCACCTGCAGAAACATCAATATTCAATTGACAAATGATGTCTGTGAGGTGCAGTATAAAAACACCATAGTAATTACCATTTAACTTTTTTTCAATCTAAAAAAAATATTTAAATTAAGTACCTCAATATTTAATCAATATCTGGACAAGGGGGTGTTTTATTCAGTTAGCCTTGGTCATAGGGGTGAAAAAGAAACAGTGCTGTGTCTGCTCATGTACATACTAAACCTGTCTACTAGCTGCACACAATCCACATATCAAACATTATTATTCTGCGGCAGCGAGGCCCACAAGAGTATTGTAGCATAACCCCAGTGTAGTGCTGCTGAATATCGGTTTGTGTCTGGCCTGCGTTTGACCTGTTGTCTTGGCTTTTACATAAAGAGATCTACAGCATTTAGGCAGCCACTAGGGAGGTTGTCTTCTTGTATACTATGTGCTCTGGGTATAGCAGAAATAGCTGGATGTCGTGACGTACAGGTTGTTAAAGCTCCCTCTGGTTTTGATCTCCCATTGGCTTCTACAGGGTTATGAGACCGACACAGTGAGAGAAATAAACTGAGAAGATGTGTCCGAATATATAGATTCAGCCTTATGACCTGTCTGTGTGTTGATTTAATTTGAGAGATCTATTGGGATTACTAGCTTGAACCATTGCATATTATGTGGTATTCTCTGGTGTGTGTGTGTGTGTGTGTGTGTGTATGTGTGTGTATGCGAGTGTGTTATTTTCTGTTAGATTAATTCTCTAAGGATATAACAGTATATTAGTGTCTAAAACTGAGACATTGCTCACCAGATGACTCTTCCTCTTTCTCTCCTGGGAGATGTGGTCATCATATCAGGTCATTTTCTTTGTCTGTGTGTGTGTGTGTGTGTGAGAGACAGCACTGGTCGATGGAGTCTCGTCCCCTCCTTTCTGAAATGGTTCATTGGACTGTAATGCTAATTCGTGGGGACCCTCTACACTCCGGTGACCCCCCCCCCTGACACTCACACACATAGACAAACACACAGAGACTCCCTCATCCATCATACTCTGAGGTTGTCAGTGCCTCAGTGAGGTGGCCTCATGGGTGACTGCCGGCAGCCAACCGGGGCCCTCGTCTCATCTCTGACATCACCGTGGATGTCATGTCTCCATCCTAATAGAAAGTAATTAGAAGTGAGGAAAAGAAAGTAAATAGATAATATGTTGACTTTAGGTGTGTCAGAGCTAGATATGGATTAAGCAAATGTCATGTTTTATTCTCTTTCATCACTAATATATATGAACTCTTGTTTTTCTTTTACAAACATTGTGAAAGCATCAGAATAATTCAACTTTATAGATGTCGTACTCCTGTCTCCACATATAAGTGTAATGTGTGTTTCTCATTCTTTTACTCAGCAGCCAAGACAGAGTGAAGACTGATGAAAAGGAGGCTATGGAGGAAAAGAAAAGTGAATATGAGCGTCCTAGCAAGGGAAAGGAATTGACAAGATCTTATTGATACCAGTGCCGTTATCGATTGGGGTTATCGGTCCAGTTCTTCATTGATTCCCTTACTGATTCTTGATTAATTTTCTTTGTGGAAAAAAAGTAGGCCTACACAGGTTTTCAGCATCAGTGTAATGGTTTTATTATCACTGAGTCTGAACAAAGGAAAAAAGGCATGCATCTAACTAACCTCTAGCAACATCTAGGATAACCTACCAAAACTCTTGTTCTTCTACTGTTCAGAAAGCGTGCAAACCTTTCACAACAGGTTTTGTAACTGCACGGTGACACTCGTTTACCCTTTCTTCACACCTTTTCCATTCCTGTGCAGCAAGCGTGACATGCTTTTTCCGGCTGGGAGCTGATGGTCAAATTGACCTGCCTGTAGCCTGAGAGCTAACGTTAGCTGTAGCAACAGTATGTCTGTCATCATCTAAAATTGATGAAAGAGATAATTTTGTACAGCATTCATTTTCATTTAGGTTTTCTTAGTCAAAGGAAAAAATGGCTAAGCCTGCGTGGTGCTAATGTTATTATAACAGGATGATTACCCTCTGTAACAGACATGCTGCTCAGTTGGGAAGCAGTGATGGGGATGCGTGGTGTGTACATGGCATCCTCGCCATGCTGTTTAGAAAGATGTTTCAGCACGTTGTTGCTTATTCAACTCTTACCTGAAATGTATCATTTTACAGATGTTATAATTAGCACTGTTGTCAACTTTCTTTGTAAAATGAATCCAAGCTTTGAAGCATTTCAAAAGAACCATTTCCTCTCTGCCCTAACTTACCATGAGTTTGACATCATTGTTTTGCAATGTGCAACTGCCAGAAAAACAAGCCGGCATCAATAAAAGGAATGGATAGGCTTGGAGGCACACAACTCTGATGGATCGGACAATTTGGAACCGGTTCTCAACTGGAACTGGTACTCCCAAGTCCTAGCCAGTGGGAGTTCATGGCTTGAGGTTGGGAAGATGTATAGAAAGTGTAAACTGAAAAACGGATGAGAGGCAGAAACAGTGAGGTGTGGTTAGGATGTAAGTACTCCAAGGAATATTATATGTGGTTGTTGAGTTGTAGGAAATGAGTATGACCTAGGATACAACTGGTCCATCTAAAACCTTGTGTTTTTCATTATATAGCAGTTTATTGATTGACATCTCTGTAAGCTATCTATGCACGAGTCTCAAATAAGCCCAGACCCTGCATTTCCAGTAAGTAATGAAAACTATATGTTGCATTTGCTTTGGAATGTGGAAAGACTGTGAATAGATTTCAGGCTTGACGCTGTCCAACATGGGGCCCTGGCTGGTGGCAACAGTTGAGAATGAAGCTGTGGCAGGCGGGAGAAATCTGCTCCTCGCAGGGTCCAAGGAGAGTTTCCCGGTCCTCTCTGCCTAATGAATATAATGAGCAAATGTCTGTCTCGGATGTCACTTTAATCAACTGAAATCTCATGCTCTTTTTTATGCCCAGGTAGTTTTAGCTACCAAACTACAAACCTAGTGACCTAGACCAAACTGCAACTACCGAAGCGTTTGTCTCCTAATAGACCTAATTGATTTTTACAAGGGTAGTATGGAAGAGTAATTTCTTTTTCTGAAGGCTTACCTTCCCCCCTCTGATCACAGTGTCTATGTATTTGGCCCCAAGGCTACTGTAAAACATCCCACAGGCCTAAGACTGCACTAGCTTACTGCACAGAGCCAGAGGGCAAGATTTAGCTTTTGATCGGTGTGTGCATAGCAGCTGGTGTGTAAGGATAAATGTGTGTTTAGTTTTTGCGTGTGTAATATGTGCATTCTGGGTATATCTATGTTGAATACTTATGAGTGTGTGTGTGTGTGTGTGTTTTTGCATTGCTCGTCTGGGAAATAGTCAGGATATATATAATATACATAAGAGCAGTGTGTATGACTCCCATTTGGCTGCGCACCAGCTCTGTTGGGAACCTGACCACCTCGACTTTCATCCCTCATTTTAATAAGCGAGTGTATGGCTCCCAAGACCTCACCTCGCCTCCTCATCTTCTTTTCTTTTCATCTGGCTTCACCATCATCCGATGGTTTATGTCTGTTCATGCTCTGTCTGCATCACTGTTCATCCCCGACTTAGACTGCAGCAAATTTATATCTCAACATGGAACTTATGTAGATAATGTGCTGGACTGCTGGTAGTTGTACTGGGAAGTTTATAGTGGCCATAATTGGGAAGCATCCAGGTATGGAACTGAATGAATCTGAAGAAAGTTGTTTCTGGAAAAAGAGGATGTGGCTCAGTTAACTCTTATCCTTGGATGAAATAAAGGTTGAAAAACAAGGCGACGGTGAAAGGGAAAGAAGAGAAGAAAGACACGGGGAATGTAAAAAAGATCAAGTGTGAGTGAGAGGAGGGAAAGATGAGAGTGGGGAGAAAGCGAGGGGATTAGAGGAATCCCCCAGGTAAAGAGACTGGTGTGTCTCATTGTGTAGAACTGCTTCGCTATCTGATGCAGACTCAGCTCTGACACCTGTCACCACTCCTAATGAAACAGCCCTCACAATCTTCTGCTCCCAAATCTTTTGTTCATGCCCTCCTTCCTTTTTATGTGTGTGTGTGTGTGTTAACCACTCTTTTCCCTTTGTGTTTGTATGATTGTGAGTCTTTGTACTATATATGTAGGCCCTATAACAGTATGTGGGGAATACCTTTGTGCGTGTGAATTATCATGTTCCTCGGAGGAATGTAAAGCTGTGCTTTTTATCCTGACTCTGATGCATCGGCAACAAGGAACAGACCTCAGGAAAATGTGTGTGTGTGTGTGTGTGTGTGTGTGTGTGTGTGTGTGCGTGTGTGTGTGTGTGTGTGCTGTTGAAGCAATGGGGACCAGAATGTGCAGCAGAGAGGCACAGATATGAAGTGGTCTGTGGCAGCCAGACAAGATTTCCATGCCACTATTGGAGCAGATGCTTGAGCCCAGTCCTTCCAACATTAACAATGACTGCTACTTCAGATTAGATACTCTTCCATCTACTCAGAGTATCTAGTCACAAACACACACACACACACACACACACACACACACACACACACACACATTTTTCCTTTTCCTTTCTGGGCTTCTTTAGTCCTGTTTTCCATTTTATTAGAGGCTAGAAGCAGTTCATTAGCGGTCCATCGCCATCTGTGAATATGTTAAACTTTGACTGTCAGCCTCACTAATTGACAATCTGTTTCACTGGGCTCACTGGCATTGATTTGATCTCTTCTCTGCCTCTCTTTCCTCATTTCTTTCCTCATCCTACTCCTCCTCCTTCTCTCTTACTGCTACATCAGAACATTCATATCATGTTAGATTCTCTGTAAATATAAGCTGCTGCCGACTGGAAAAATCTGTTTATCCTGGCCTCCTGCTGATAATTACAAGTAGGAGCTGTCACATAAAGTGGATTAAGACAGTTGGCATACATAACATATTGTTAGTAAAATTAGCAGTTACAAGTCTGTTATTATAGTCTACTTCTGTTGGTATTTAATGTATGTACTGTAATTTGTGGCTAGTTTTAAAGCTGTGTTGATATTTTCTCTCTTTTTTTTGGCCACTGGCGGCAGCAGAACAAATTTAAAAACACAACATGGACATTTAATCAGCTCGTTATCGCCTGATCTCATTTGGAGACCATCTACCATGAAAAGGTTTTATTATCTGTTAACAGCTAACTGCTGCAGCAAGAGATGAGGCTGGTGAGAGTGAAGAGCCTGTTGGATGATACTTGGATTTTCTTGGATAGAAACATTTTCTTATTTTCTATCTCATAAAGTTTATCATATTTTATCCACTCTTTTGTCACTGCCCATGTTACATGCCACCATGCCAATATATTCAATTACAGATGACAAACACTATTTCAAATGCTCTGCATCACATAATCTGTCTGTAATCTCTGATGTGCTGTGGGAGTGTGCTACATTGTTGAGAAGGGTGCAGAGGTGCCATTATGTCCAAACCTCCCTCTCCCTCTCCACAGCCAATCTGCAAGTCATTACAGATGCTCCATTAGACAGCACCTCTGCACAGAGCAAACTCATATTGAGATTACTCTGCAGAGTGTGAGGTTGCTGGCGTGGTCCAACTTTAGGTATTCATTCCTGATTAAATAGAATGCAGTTCCCACTGATTTATCATTCTAAGAGGAAAATTACAGTCTGCTTAATGGTGCTCAAAGTGGAATACGGCTTAATTTATAAATTCTAGCCTGGTATTTGTATGGCCTTTATGATTGTTTACGGCATCTCAAGATGAATACCAACCACACATTAGTGGATATAACTTGTTCAGTGGTAATTACAGCCTTTATGATATTGCAAAGGGTATTTTTATCCACTTACACTGCAGAAAAATGTCTTACCGAGTCCCAGCAATCAGAAAATATTTAAGTTTTCTACGAACAATAACATCTATGGAACAATGAATAAAAAGACAAGTTACTCCTTAATTTTGAAAGGAGTAATTTGTAGTATTAATGAGAGAATGTCTAAAGTTGATGCCACTTTTTTACTCACATTGTTTGAGGAAAAAATAAGATTTTAAAACTTAATACTTCTTTATATGTATTTTGGAGGTGACAAGCAGTTTTTTGTACGTGATGTAAATTCAACATACTGATAGAAAATATGTTAAAGAGGTAAATAGTGTTTATTATGCCACACATGAACATGTTGAAATTAAACCTCTTTTATTGAACCACTTAAAATCACAGTTTGAAATACAAAGTAATGCGGGAGTCCATATGAAAGCTGAATATTATCTTTTGATTTACTTTGGGCTAAAAAAACACTTTCAGTTTTCAATTATTTTCCCTCAATTAATATGGTACAAAGCTTCCATTGTAGCCACATTGTTATTGATCGAAGAGCAGCAAGAAAGCTCTGAATGGAGGCACTGACCTCTCAGTCATCTCCCTCTCTAATTCGTTAGACTGTAGCTGTTGTATAGTACAGCTTGGTAGAATTAACACTGTCTGTATTCTTAAGAGACGCTGCCTCAGGCTCTCATTTTTGTCCATGCAGGAAGAATTTGAATATCCTTCCGTGCATTAATTTAGGCAAATACACACACCTAATATCCGTAACAGCCTCATTAATACTGGGAAGGGTTTCATTCCAAAATGGCATGTACTCGTTTTGACAAGTAACTGCCACATTCAATATTAAGTGGTTCATAAATAGGACAAGAGTTGATCCTCTGGAGTGATGATAATTTGTAAGTGGAGGTTTTAGGCTGCCTAATTCTTCAAACATCTTTCCCCATGAGAACAAAGGAGGCTGGGATGCATCTGGAGATCTTGGGAGGAAAAAGAAAAGGATTCTGCAACGCCATGGTGCCATTTCTAATACACAGTTATTACTTGTCAATTACAATAAATAGCCTGTATTTTGGAGTGTCAGTTTTTGTTTAGCCTCTTCAGCACCACATACAGAATAGATCTGTCTACTCAGATCTAATCTCCATTGAAATTTTCTGTTTTCTGTTCCTGTCACATCTCAGTTACTTTATTCTTATTTTTCTTCATCTCCAGGAGTGTCCTCAGATCCTGCCCTCCACCCAGATCTACATCCCCGCTGGAGTCATGAGACCAATCACCCTGCTGGCCCAGAACCTGCCCCAGCCACAGTCTGGACAGAGGAACTACGAGTGTATCTTCTACATCCAGGGGAACACGCACAATGTACCAGCTCTGAGGTTCAACAGCACCAGCATACAGTGTCAGAAGACCACGGTAAGGCTACAAATACACACATATGAACAGTGAAATTACAAAGATGAAATCCCCTGTGAGTTCATGTGTTGGCTACCATCTCAGACAGTCCTGGCCATATTGGTTCAACCCCTTAGATTAGTTAGATGCAGTGTGAGACAGAGAGACCAGCAGTACCAGACTGGTATGGGGCAAAAATTTAAAACTGAAGCGTACAGACTGTCGCAAAGTCACTCTCTCCTCATGCCTGCCTTTTAGCCCTCAGTCAAACTGTCACCACTAATAGGGGGCGACCATTTCAGCAATGCTAATTTCCCCAGCTCCAACCAGGGCATGAAGCAGAAGGGAGGCATTTTAACGACACCAATTATGACTTATTTAACAAGACATATGATTAACATGCGAGCTGCACACCACAGCACTTGCTCACGCTGATAGGTCCGATAGCGAGTCCTCGCAGTTAAAAGGCAGCAGCAGCCAGTGTGTGGCTTTGGCAGCGTCACCGGCCACCTTTTCTTCAGCCTGTCACACACTTGTCTGGGTCATTTAGCCTGCTGCTACCGCACCACCACTGGGCTCGAAACACATCGCTGATTTGTGACCACTTGCTGTTTTTGAACTCTACCCAGACTTCCACTTTCCCCAAAAGAATGAGCTTCAGCGTTGTGATCCAGGATGTTGAACTGCCTCTGATGTTGGATGGTGATAGTTCTGGGGCACATTATTGAATTGGATTTACAGATTGTAATGATGGCTCCTGCAGTCCTTTTGTGTTTTGGAAAGGTAATTTGTGCATATTTAGTCGCTTGTGTCTCTGTAATTGCTTCATGTAAGTGACTGTTCTTTTAGATTTGACTTTTTGGGTTGTTATTAAAGGCTTTTGTCAGATTTGTCCTCAGTGACCTGACTACTTGAAAGTCTACTGAATAGAGAGTGAGCTATGAAAACAGTAATTGCTGTACATCAAGTTGGAATATTTGAATAAATTGTACAAAGTCAGACACCCAATTCTGTTGCTTACCCCATATACCTTTTGGCATGGTGATACTAAGAAGTAAGTTTGACCTCCATCACTGACAATATAACACCAGGGCTTCTGAAAACCACAGCTGTATGTCTGTTTTTATGTTCTGTCTTGCATTTTCAGTGGGTTCTGAAAGCCTCCCACGCCACCAAAAACCAGCACTTACTCCAGGAAATAGCAGTGTGCTGTTTGCATCCCCAGTGTTTGATACACTCACATACATTCATTACTACACCAGTACTACTGCTGAGAGTTGCTGATGCTAGATGACAGAGACCTGCTTCAGCAAATCTCTGATTCACTGGCAAACTGAATGGATGCACACACATAAGCACATACATACAATTTATTCATTCCTCAGTGCACTTTAATATTTTATAAAATCCCGATGTTCTTTCTGCAAGAGGTGGGAAATATAGTAAATATACTGGCCTCAACTCAACTTTGCAGCTGTTTATGAAGCTATACATAGGGCCTGAACTGTGTGTGTGTGTGTGTGTGTGTGTGTGTGTCTGCACGCCCACATGAGCAGATCCATGTGTTGTTGTGAGTGAGTGAGTAAGCCTCCTTCTCTCCACCCCCCCCGCTTCTCTTCTCGTCAGGTGGGACTGTGATAGGATCCAATTAAGGGAGCTGTAGATAAAATGATGATAAATTGCAGTGGTGTGGTAGACTGACAGACACAAACACACACACACAAACACACCATACTCAAGCCTGGCAAACCACTAAAAGAGGAAAAGAAAGAAGAAATAAGACAAAGAAAGAAAGAGCCAAAGATGAGGTAAGGGAATTAGGAACAGACAATGACGATGCAACAAATAGTGTGAAGGAGGAAGTAGAAAGAGAGAATGAGAAGAATAAAGAAAGACATAGGGGAGAAAAGAAAGACCAAGCAGCAGACTAGGGGAAAAAAACAAATGAGGGTGAAACAGATGGAGAGAGAATGTATGTGGAATATAAAAGATGTGCATGTTTGAGAAAGTGATGCTGAAAGAAAAGAAAGCCATGATCAGTGGGGACTGGCTACAAAGGTTTTCATCCGTGCAATGTTGGTTTTCAGATATAATAGTAAGGCTAATTAGTAATGCAGTCTTCAAGGACCTGAAATCTGGCCAACTATTGTTCAAGATGCCTTTGAGCAAGGCACTTACCACCATACTAGTGCTTCTAAATGATGAGTCCATATGTAACATCACAGCTAAATAGTTACCTAATTTTGACGTTGTTTTGTAGGTTTTTGCCAATTTTTCTTGCTGTTGCAGACATTTTCTAAAACAATATGAGCATCTGTTAGCATACTTTTGAAACCTGAGTTGTTATCAATCACAGTGAACACACACATTTTAATTCTGTCAGAATTACATTATTGTTGCATGATAATGTAGTTTGAGTGTAGATTGATTTGCATTACCTACATTGCATTACCTACACAACTTTGATGAAAATGAATGCTGACGGTGATGGATTACACAAATCAAGCAGGTTTCAAGTCTGCCATGTGAATTTCATACCATACAGGTGACACTCCATCAATGTTACACGTTATGTTGAGTTAAGTTAAGAAATACTTCTACTGTGAAAACATCTGTATAAGGAACTTTCACAATTCTGAAAAAACAACCCTGGTCACGTCACCAGGACTTGGTTTAGCAGAAAGCCTGCATTATTAAACTGGTGGCGGTGTGGAGTATGAAAGACATGAGCATTTAGGGAATCCCTAATGTAGGTATTAATGTGTGTGTTTATAGGATAAATGAGATTGAATGAGTTAATACAGAGAATAACACCATCTTTGAGTTAGAGCTTGTATACTTGCTACCAATATACTCAGTATTTACAGTAGGAAAGTGTGTGTATATGTATCACAGATGGCTGTGACTGGGACAGTAGAGTTTAATAAATCACGGAAAATTAGCCAACAGTAGATGTACACTCATCCATTCAATCTAACTATCTCTTTGTGAATTATTTAGCCCCTCGCCAACACTGAAATATTGAACTTGCATATTAAAATACACCAGGGACCCAAAGTATGCATGGATGCACACTAGGATGTTCCCAGGAAAACACATGCTGGTGCGCGCACACACATACGTACACTTGCAGGACAGGATGCATGCAAGCTGCGGGGATACCTACTGGTTTGCTCATGGACAACGCACACACACACATACAGAGACATCCTCCCCAGGGGTTTGGAAGCCCAATGTGAAGCAGACATATGGAGATTCTCTACATGATCCTCTTCCTAATCATGTGGAGCAGACAGAGACTGTAGCATCAGCAACAACCAGCAACCTGCTTTACATGATTTATTACACTGACACACATAGGCTATCAAACACTGTGTGTGTGTGTGTGTGTGTGTGTGTGTGTATGAACTTCCCACTGCAAGTCCATGCGTCTGGCACTGTTGTGAGCAGCGTAGTACATTTTTGGAGGATGACAGACTGCATGTGTCTGTGTCCACAGTCCACAAATTTGTCTAGATTTTGCTCTAGTCTAGATCTTTCCTAACTTTCACAAACATGATACATACAGCACACATACAGTATAACACGTATGCTCTTCTGCAACACTGCATCTACAAAATATCTTTATATAGACAGCTGGGTTTGCTGGTAACTGAGTTGGAAATTGAGAAGAATGTCTGTACTGTAGTAACTCCAAAAGGTTGATGTGAGGAGACAGCTGGCCATGTTCCCTATGCTGAGCTGTGCAATATAATGTGCAGTGCAATAGAGCCACTATACGTTCATTCTGACAGTCATAGTGCATGAATCCAGGCAGAACACAAGGCTAAATTCACTGACTTGGCTGGAGCCAAGCGCTTTCAGTGATGATGGTGTTTTTTTCACAAACAAATTTTAGGTCTAAGGACAGAGGGTGATGTATGATGTAGGCTACAGGCTATATAAATACAATTGACTTGACTTGGCCTTTGGCTGACTATGAGGCTCAGACTTTTGACATCAATGCACCAGAGACACGTGCTTCAGCTTCAGCTTCATGAAGTGATGGGGAAAGAATCAGCCGGCTATACTTCAGAGAGGAAAGTGGTGTTGCTAGCAAGTGACACAGCCTGAGCGAGGGAAGCAGTATTACTAGCTAGTGCTAAACCAGATAGCGAGTTGTGCTGTAGCTAGAGCAGGCCAGCTATTGTAGCAAATGATGCAGCCTGAGCGACACTAGCTAGCCTAGCAGTTAGCAGGAGTGTGCAGTATGTCGCCGAAGAGGCAACAGGAATTCAGGAACTCTCTCACAGATGCGTTGGTCATCTTCCTCATGCTACTGTACCACAGCTAGTTGGTGGTGTTTTATAGTATGTGGTTGCTACCTCCTGATTGGGTGGTGAGTGCAAAGATATGTGCGTACAAAATAGAAGCACAAAGGGCAGCTGTGGCCTCCTGCTGTCCACATGTCGATGTGTCCTTTGGCCAGCACCCTGCGTGGTAGCTCGCTGCCATCGGCATGTGTGTGAATGGGTGAATGAGCAGCAAATACCTTATAATAAAAACGCTAAATAAATGTATTTAATTTACTTACTTAAGTAAGTTGAATTAAACATGCAAAATTATTTATTTAATGCAGCCCCATTGAACAGAAATGAACTGAACTGAACTGAACTGAAACAGGGGACTTGTGTGTATGTGTGTGCTAGCAGTGTATCTTTAACACACACTCAGGTATCCTTCAACATGACTAATTACATGAGGGTGACCTGCACATGGACGCGCATACATATGCACACACCTTTCGGTTCTTATGCCTTCTCCCCCAGCCAGCTGCTCTGTTTTGTTAGCATCGGCAGTTTTTAGTCCCTCGGATGCTTATGCACGTACGTACACACACACACACACACACACACACACTATCCATATCTATTCATACAATCCATGGAGACATGCAATCCATGGAGACGATTCATGTAGCGAGAGAATAAACGAGTGCAGGAGCAGATAACGAATGAACCTGAGCCAGGCTGGCGTGTTACTGTAATGGGGCCAGGGATGGCTTTGTGCTCACCTTGTAGTTTCACACCTCCTCCTCTCCCTCTCCTTTTTTCTCCTCTTGTCACCCCCCCCCTCCCCTACCTTGTCCCGTCTCATTGCCCCTCCTCGTCTCTGTATTTTTCTTTACCCTTATCTCCCACTTGTTTAAACTCTTCTTCCTTCTGCTGTCCTCTACTCCTTTATGTCCCATTTGCTCTTCTCTTTGTCTTACTCTATCCCGGTTCTTCTTTTCCTCTTGTTGTCACCATTCCTCTTTTCCCTGTTTGCCCTCCGTTGCTGTCCCCGTCTCCCTTCTAATCTCCTTTCCTAATTCCAATCCTCTCACATTCCCCTTATCTGTAGCTGTCCTCCACTTGCATCCACCCAACTTTCGTCTAGCATATCCTTTTCTTTTTCTCCGACCCTTCCCTCCTCCTTCTCCTCTCCTCTCCTCTCCTCTCCTCTCCTCTCCTCTCCTCTCCTCTCCTCTCCTCTCCTCTCCTCTCCTCTCCTCTCCTCTC
>JAVQJL010036310.1:0-10582 GCA_036024295.1 Nannoperca obscura
GGAGTAGAACCATCTCAAGGAGGATCAGAAGAAATGGACAGCATGTGAGTTAAATATGAGTGTCACAGCAAAGGGTCTGAATACTTACGACCATGTGATATTTCAGTTTTTCTTTTTTAATACATTTGCAAAGATTTCTACATTTCTGTTTTTTTCTGTCAAGATGGGGTGCTGAGTGTACATTAATGAGGAATAAAATGAACTTTTTCAATTTTAGCAAATGGCTGCAATTAAACAAAGAGTGAGAAATTTAAAGGGGTCTGAATACTTTCTGTACCCACTGTATGTAATGACATTTGCACTATACACTGACTACAATTTAATTTAAAAGATACAGAAATACAGTAATTCCACCACAGGAGTAAGCAGAAAAACTGTTGTCAACACAGTCTGACACATGTCCTTGATTGTGCCTTGATGATGAATGTGCTCATGAAGTTCACTGAGTTTTTGCAAATTTTTGTATTTGCTGAGGCTGATATTCAGACTCGCTTCACTGCTGAAGTTGGACGTCCTGTCTGAATCTGTGTCATAGTAACTTTGAAGTGCTGAGTAAAAGAACACCAGGATCTTCCTTTGATCTGTTTCCTAGATTTCTTGCAATCAGTATCGGGGTCAGTTTAAAGAGTCCAATAACCTTCTCTGATTGTCCCAGTAATTTTGCTGTTTCTTGTGAAGAATCTGGCAGTAGCATTTAACACGAACCATGCTCTTCTGAGTCTGTTGTGTCCTGTGTCGTTTGCCTGATAAGCTGTAATTTAGTGCAATTTGTTCTCTAGTGACATTTTGTGCAATTGCATCCCACCTTTGTAACAAGTTAATTATATTTTGACAAAGATAAAAGAAAGCTGGAGTGTAATCAGCTTTCTCATGTGGCTGGCCTGGAACAACCCTACGGTTACAGAAGACGTCATCAAATGCAGTTGTAAAAGAAAAGTCCACCCTAAAACAGCTGGATAACTGGATTACTCACTGTACAGTAATTGAGTAAATATACTTAGGTATGCTTTCCTCCATTGTAAAGATGAATTGGCCTTATGTTGAAATATTTCCCATGCAGCTACTGTACCATGATATTTAATAGCACAAAAGTGTTCAGTAGTAGTAGCAAACCCACAAGTACAGTGCAACACAGTGAGCTTTGTTCTGTACAGTCTCTTGCTTTCCTTGAGCAAAGTGTGTAATGTTTGCTAAGTAAGCTGACAAGCCAAAGGCACTCCCAGTGTACCGGCCTCGCCTGCCTCGACTGCTTTGTTTGCTCTTCCTGTGACAGGAAAACTCTTTCTCTCTCATACTCTCCTGCTCCCTCTCTCTCTCACACGATCTTGTGTGGATTCGCCTCCCTAGGTGGGGAGAGCATTAGGCTTCCGCTATCTGGGTGAGGTGCTTGATTCCTGCTGTGACCGCATACACTTCATATGCATGCGCTCTCTCTTCCACTGACACAACAAACAAACAAATGGAAAAGGAATCGTTTACTGTAATTAGATGGAATTCACTTGCTGGCAAGCTTAATATAACGCGAATGAATCCAATAAAAGGTGAGATGAATCCCTCCTCACACTTCAAATTGCTTCATCTCCTGTGTGAAGGCTGTGGAATAAACTATCCTCAGGCTGTACATCCTCCACCTTGTACTCTCAACACACTGTTTCTCTCTCACACACACCTTGTTTTGCCCCCTGGCCTCTCTCACTATTAACCAGCAGCCTCCTCATGGGCTCAGTAACAGCAAAGCAGCAGGCCACTTACACTCTGTCCTGTAAAGCTTGACAAGGTTATTGATCTTGGTTTAGTGAACAGCGCACAGCTGGCCTGATGGATAACGCTGTCTGTTTGATCATGAATTACCACAGAGCCGTAGTCGTCTCTTATACGGCATCAGCTCACCACGCTCTCTCTCTCTGTCTGTCTGCTTCAACATTTGAGGATGGAGTCTATCATTGCACACCCACACACACAAACACACACTTTATTTTACCTTGATGTTATATCAGTCCCCGAGGAATCTCATCATTGAGCTGCCCATCTGCTTCCCACCTCCTCCTCCTAAATCCTGTTAACCGCTAATACACTGCAATCATCACACACATATATAGACAAACACACACACACACTCACACACACTGGAGTCTAAATCCTGTTTACCTCTGGTGTGGTATCATCTTTGCTGCAGGTGTGTTAAAGGTCAGTGGTCTCATCAGACTTGGTGTCAAGGTGAATTTAGCACAGAGGGGGAAGAGAAGATAGAGGACCGACTGTGAAATAGACTGGTGTGTATGTGGCAGTTATGAATTTTAAATTACCCAAAAAGCCACTTGGCTTAAATTCTTTATCAAGCCGGTGAGGAGATGATGAGTTGTGTTATGCAATAAAGAGGGTACAACCCAAGTAGTTTTACTTGAAAGTGCACTGTTGGGTGGAATTGATGATCAGATAAGTAAAAAGTAATTGACATGGGTGTTGGGTTTTACGGAAAGCAGTAGCGATGTCTTTCCTCATTTCTTCACTTGTACTGTGGGTTTAGAAGTGAGGAAGGAACTTTTGTCTTTCTTTTCTTTTGGTTTCACAGACTACAGATCCTGTGGCAGTGTTACATCAATCATTGTATCGCCAAACATTCATCCACTGGCTACTGTGACAGTGTTTTCACATGTTGAGAAAGACGACCAGCAATTGAATAATCATTCTATTTAGGGATTTATCAGTTCGGACTGATCAGTACTATCAGTGTGGGTTTATTACCTTTACATTGTGTGTACTTCAGGTCTCATCAATGTGAACTTCAAACTGAGATGCAAATGTCATTGTCATAGTATTTTCCTGGACAATATTGGACAAAGGAATCTTGGGTAACCCTGACCACCCACCTTTTTATTTAATGTTGTATGAAACTCATCACTGTATGTTTTTGTTTTATTTAGATTTTTTGTGGTGGCACTACTTTTTAGCCACGCTCTAGGAATGTCAGGATTGTTTCATTGTTCGTTCTGTACAGATATTCATGATCCGCAGAGGACGAATCGGCTGCTTTTGGTGATTCTCTAGTCTCACATAGATGATGGGCTGAACCCATTATCATTCTGACCTTTTGTGGTTTTGAGTGAAATATCTCTATTATAATTATTGGATAGCTTGCCACAAAATTTCACACACACATTAGTCTTGTCTAAAGCAAAATTAATTTATGGAATTGACGTTATATCACATGTAGGCAGATCTTGTAGGTCTTGAGAAGTGCAATTGTTGACTAGTTGATCCACAGCTGCCAATGAGCAGACATGTGGTTATCCTTGTGTGTCTCCAGTGAAAAAAGAAGATTGTTTGTCCAAGTGTGCTACACAAGATTATTTACAATTTGTAAGACTAAAGTAAGGAGATACCTGATAGTTTGTGAAAATCAGTGTAAAGTACATAACAGTTCTGAAGCTGGGATGTGAGATCTTTAATGTTCTGTTTCAGACCTGCGCACATAAACACCTCACACAACCATACAGTTCCAAACACTTATTATACCCCTGTGACAAAGCACATCTGAGGCCGAGACCCTGTTATACTGCTGGTGTCATTAAAAGAAAGGTTTCTAAACTGTGTTCCATGGAAGTGTACCATCATCATTTTGTCCAGTGTTCGTCTGCATGCTTCACTGGTTTCTCAGGCTGACAGAAAGAGCAGACGGTTACAGCTATCTTCCTTGTCTTGAGAATGGGCTTTGGCCATTGCTTAATGACTTTAAGGGTAAGCTATAATGACAGCTCCTTCCCCTCAGAGTTGCGAAGTGATGATTTATATTTTACTGAGGATGTCTAATAATGTGCTCTGACAGAGCGATAGACGACCTCTGGATTCTGAGATAGTGATCAGCTGTTGTGTTTGGAGACCAGAGGAATTAATTTACGCTCCATTCATTCTGGTAGCTTTTGCCCACAGTGCTGTTCTCTCATTGTCAGCAATATCAGATGGATATTATTGACAGTAATCCACTGCCTGTCTTATCTTGCAGAACGGCTCGGTGAACCTCAACATTGTCTCTCCTCTCATCTGATGTAGCATCCTCTTTTCCATCTTCCTACTACCCGGTTCTCCCTCCCTCTCATTTTCCAGCTCACGCCTCTCTCTTTCTTTCCCTCTCATTCCTTTGTTTTAACTCCCATCACTGTATATGTCCTCTCTTTTTTCTCTTTACCCTCCATCTCTTTAATAATGCTCTTTCAAGGGATAAATGCTTGGATGTGCTTGGCTGCTGTTACTTCTTTTACAGTGATTGAGTTTCTTTTTTTAGGTTTTCATCATTCACATTCCACCTCCACTCTGCGCTTTCATTTCTTTGTAAACTTTGTCCGCCCACAGCCCCCGGTATGCTTATGACCAAAAATTAAATTTCCTCTCTACAATAATGTTCTAGCATATGGGGGAACGCAGCCTGGAGTATTTTTGGAACACCTAAAGCGAATGGATCCGTTTTTTCCTTTCATCACTTAAACACCAATTGTGCATTCCAGCTTGGATGGCTGCCTGTATTATATTTTCCTAGAATAAGAAGGACCTAATGACACTGTGCAGCTTTTTAAACATTTAGCACTTCAAGAAAACAATACGAATTATTTTTTGGCTTTTTTTTTTCTCAAGAGCTTTACATGCAGGCATGTTAGCATTCAAACACTCTAAGATGCTAAACATCAGCATTCCACTATTGTAATTTGGAGCATGTTAGTTTACTGATCTTTTACATCTGAAGTACAGTCTCACAGAGCCACTACCATGGCAGTAGACTCTTAATCTGGTTATAATTTGCTGCTGTGACACTTCAGTTTTGCCCACATTTACCAAACTTTACCATCAAAATACACTACGGTGCCTGAGTTCTATTTCCAAAACACTGTATGTGTCAGGACAATGGTGTTTGTGTGCCTAAAGGTGTGTACCAACCTGCATCCAGACCTTTGTGAGGTGTCGTATGGTGCGGGAGAGTTAAGAGGATGAGGGAGTGTTTTGCATATGTGTGTTAAATGTCTCTGTTTGTTGCTTTTTACAGCCCGTGAGCATGTGAGAATTGAAAGTTAGAAACCCTAGAATCCTCTGTTGCACACACACACACACACACACACACACACACTAGTGCTTTTGAACTGGGAACCAATGGAACAACGCTCTCTGTGGTTGTCATGGAAATGACAGATGTGACAGCTGGAGAGAAGACTTGCGGGGAGTATTATGGGGTGTTTGGAGTTGTTGTGTGACAAGTAGAGCGTCACCTAATCTTGTGCCTGTTTACTGTTTGTTCACACAGACCTATCTCCTGGGTATCATAATCTCCATATGTGGGAATGTCCTCATCAGCATTTCACTCAACATACAGGTAGGAAGCGCTGGAATCCAGCTGTACAGCAGACACTCAGCACACAGCAGGCACGTAATGCTTGTAAAAACAAAGTTTTCCACTCTCTAAGTACTGCGAGACTGCCTTTCTCTTGACAGTTCTATCTTCAGCAGACTCTCTATGTGTTCATCAGGATGTTAGTGAATATACACTGACTGTGTGATCGGCTGACATGTTCACAGAAGGCATTGTGTAGCAGAAATGCCTTTCTGATTTCATGTCAATAAATAGCCTATTTTAATCAGAATCATTAGAAGTTAATTAAAATCTTTTTTTATATAATCTATTTAATCATGTGATAAGCAATACAATTGTACAGTTAAGTAATTAAACAGCCATTTTTTGCCACATTGTGTCTGTACCTGAATATAATACTAATTTTGTTCTAAACGAGAGCTTATAATGTGTTGCTGATGCCTTATTAGCACAATTCCAAGTGAAGTTTTGAGCTGCATGCTGTTAAATAATCAATACAAGTTTATTCAGAGAATAAATGCAATTCATTTACTTCAAGCATACACTCTCTATAGCCTCTACCAGAATAAGGCATAAAAATATTACCTGTTGTGGAGGAAAAATCTGATCTACAAAGTACCCTTGCAAATGGTGATCAGATCTACAGGATATGAGATTTTCCTTTGTTTAGATCTGTGTTTTCTGTAACATATGGTAGCCCCGTCGTTTTAATCGAATGTGCCTACTTCAAAGGAAACCATATGGGGGAGGAAAGGTTAATCTCTTTGTCTTTCATGCTTAAATACAAGGCAGTCAGAGGCCTCTGTACCCTCGGTTGTCAGACACTCTTTGCATGTACGACAGTCGGTCTTCTCTGCGCAGAAAGCTTAATAAATACTCAAAAATACTTTGTTTCAGAAGACTTTATTTTCCAGATTTCCACCAAACTGTCTAAAATGATCATTGCATTTTTTTCTGTTGTTCAATCACACTCTTTAGCAAATGCAAAAAAAACCCAGTCTTTTGATGCAGGTGCAGAAACTGGGGTGTTTGTGGCAGCAGCATGCAGGATGTGTGAGACAGATTGAGAGGGCGTGACAGCTCCAACTAAATGTGAAAAAGTGCTGGAAGAGACTGATAATAGTTGGTTATTAGGCAGCATGAGCTTGCAAAGATTGAATTGTTAATGATTATGAAGTATACGTTTGCGTTTGCCTTGTAGAGCTTCCCAGCTCATTGATTCGCTTAATTGGTGTCATGGCTCTTCTGAGATGAAATGCTAATCAACAGAGGGTTTTACAGTGTGTTTGGACTTGTGACAGCCTCTGTATGCTGTATTATCACTTCAATTGCATCTAACTTTTCAGGTGTTTTTTATTTGTATTTATATTTGGCTGTGTAAGGCTGTAAAGCTATCTGTGTGGTGTATGTTTGCATTTATCTTATGCAGCTCTCCAGTTATTGGACCTACTTAATCTGACTGATGCTTCAGGCTCCTGTTCCCTTTCTCCCTGGCAGAAATATGCCCACGTCCGTCAGGCTCAGCGTGGCTCCAAGCCCTATTACACCTCTGTGATGTGGTGGTGCGGAGTGGTTCTCATGGGTGTAGGGGAGCTAGGGAACTTTGCTGCGTACGGCTTCGCCCCAGCATCACTCATAGCCCCGCTGGGTTGTGTGTCTGTCATAGGTAAGTGCGACCTTTTTCCCCCCTCATACATTATCCAAGCATGAAGGCAGGAGGAAAGGTTGCTTCCTCTGGGAACAACAAGAATCGTTGCCATGTGAAGTCTGTTCTTTTTCTTTTGATCGTGTCACAAACAGGCCTCTTCATAGCTCTGTCCTTACATTACATGCTGAAAGGCTGGTTTTACTTTTGTGTGACAAATAAAAAACTCACTCAAATGCATTATCAATACAAAATGGGAGCAATAGTACAGTACAGATACTACTATAGATATAGCGACTCCAATAAAGAACAGAGGCATTGTTGCAGTTTTAAGCTGTCAGTTTTACCTCAAAATCATCATCAGGATCAGATGGATGTTTCAGGGTTTGTTCTCCAAGGTTTCCAGAAAATGGTAGATGATCCATATTTTAGGCAATTTAGACAATAATCAATTTTTCTGAATACAATTTTGTCATGATCTTTTCTATAATCCTTTTGGGGGAAACTATTCCATATCAGTAACATACCAATATGAATTCATCTACCATTTACAGGAAAGATAGGAGGAAATAAAAGCCTAAAAAGCTTTATGCTAAATAAATTAATTCAGGAAGTCCAATTACTTCTGACATTATAAATCCAACCGCACACAGAAATGATCATTTTTACTGTCCACAGTGTGAACTAAAGCTGTCATGAACTAAGCCGGATTCATTAGCCAATCAAAACAAAGCCTGCCCTTTGCTACAGCTGACAGCTGCTCAGTGCAAACACTCTAAACACAGGTTAAATATTGAACAGGTTTGCTTCTTACCTCCCGCCACCCATCACTCACTGCGCTGGAGGTGGTGGTGAGTCATGGATATTAATGACAGCTATTACCCCAACGCTTCAAACGATTTTCCTATAGTCACGTCTCGCAAGTGGATGAATGGTTTGAATAAAGCACTGAACACAACCACAAATCTTGTTAAGAAGGCTTCACCTGTTGGTCAGTTTTGTATGGTGTTATACTTGCTTCAGTAAGCAATTACTTCAAAAAATAAATTGCTTTTACTACAATAACAGGACTTCAGCACAATGTTCTATTGAGAGCAGTAACCTCTCAATGCTATGTCAGTGTGTGTGAAGCTGACATGATGACTCTCTTTAAAGCCACAGGTATTAACAATTACTGCGCTCATTTCCATTTTATCATCATTATTTTCCCTATAAAAACCACTGTTTGCTAGACACTAGTGTTGCATTGGAGTGTGTGTGAATAATTTGCAGCTGAAGTGTGTCTTGATGAATTAATGAAGCCAGAGATGAAGAAGTGAAAGGAGGGAAAGCAGAGAAAGATGTCTGCCTTACTCAAAGCTAACAAGTGGAGCTGAGGGAAAAAATGTGCAGGTTGCTGTCTGCCATCGTGACTCCACCTCTCACCTCGCGCTGACTCACACTGTACGCACATGAGCAAACGCACACACAGAAATGCGCACATAACTGTAGTGGTGTGTAAAAACACCCAGCTCTAGCATATTATTTCGACCAGAGATGCTCCTTAGGCTAACACACACACCCCTCCTGCTGAGCTGTTGTGTCTGTTTTCCAAGAGCTCAGTGAAGGCTCAGAGGGGGGGACGGGCAGCGGGAGGCCTTGGGTGAGTAAACAAGAGGGTGGAAAATGGTTAGAGTGGGAAGAAGAGAGGAGAGAGGAAGTTGGATGTTGAGAGGAGAAGATGGTGAGGTGATAGGAAGGTTAGGGAAAGGAGGGGAGAGGATAAGGACATGAATGAAATAAGACAACAGGCAGAGAGATATATGGAGTGGAAAGCAGAACCAGAGCAGGAAAAGGATCGGGATAGCTGATGATGCTGCTGTCATCCGCCTGTCCCTGCATGTCACATTGGCACGCTGACGCTCCATGGAGAGCAATTACTACTGTCCCCCATCCACAGAGTCCACCAATCTCTATTAGAGATGACAACATCATCCCATATGCTGGTGTATGGAGCAGAGCATCAGCTCTCTCTCCGTCAGATACCATGTCATCACATGAAAAAAAGGAGGGAGGCTGGCATGGAGGAAATAAACCGAAACCACTGCATCAGCATTGCTCACACATGTCAGACCTGCAGCACTCTACCATTGACCAACACGTGTTGCTTGGCACTGTGTGATGCAGTCAGTGGCTGAAAAATCACATCGTGGTTATTATGGTATTTCACAAAGAAAAAATATTAAGGTCCTTGTAATTAGTGTTAGTTAATAGGTAATAAGGCCATTGTAAGTCCTTATAAGATGCTTATTAATATTCATATGTTAATAAGTGTTAATAACAGCATCATAAACAATTTATTGTTAGATTATAAGACATTTATAAGCTCTTAGGAGAAATGTATTAATGCTAATAAAAGCCATTTATAATAATTGTTTATAATAGCTAATTTATTGATTCTTACTAACGTACCTATTCTGTCATTGTAAATCCTTTTACTACACTTTTTTTGTTGCCTTATTAAGCAGAGCAGGGATTTCATGGGGCCACGAGGTCCATGGCTGCCATGCACCCTCAGTTTGGCATTATGCCTCTCCATAAAATCATATGTCCTGCTGCCACAGTGCTCTTGGTGCCACTCCCATACTGCCTCAGCTGTGTTTACTGTTTTCTCCTCTACTTCCTTCCTTTCAATACAGTTTTTAGACACCAGTGTCTTTTGTTGAGATTCTGTGTTGTTATTGGGCAATATCAAGTGAAGCTGTGTATATACCAGTGGTGGGTTCAATTTTGTGCCTAAACTGCTGGAGAACACAAATCTAGCACTGGCCAACCAGGAGACTTAATCGGACTCACCCTGATTTACCAGTGCACGTGTTTTAGAATTTGGGTGGAAAATGATGATTCAAGAAGTAACAATATAGTTAGTTACTTAGCTAACAACTCACCAAAATAACTGTAAACCAGTTCTTTTTTCACTGAATCAATTTATCGTGTAACTTTACCCAGTTGATTATTAGAGGGGGACGAGAGAGGGGGACGAGAGAAGCACACAGCTAGGGGAAGAAGGTGAATTAGTGATAAGCATTAATGGGATATGGGTGTGTACAAATAGAGAGGAGAGAGAGGAACTCAGTGCATTCTACGATTCTCCCGGCAGCCTAGGCCTATAGCAGCATAACTAAGGGGTGCCTCAGGGTTCACCTGAGTCAGCCCTGCTATAAGCTTTATCAAAGAGGAAAGTCTTAAGCCTACTCTTGAATGCGGGGAGGGTGTCTGCCTCCCGTAAACAAACTGGAAGCTGGTTCCACCATTGCCAAGCCAGCAACAGTCGTGTTTTTGGTGAGTGAGCAGTAGCTGGGGCCCCCCTTGTAAAATATGTGGCTACACAGACTACGTAATCACTGCCCCTATCACGAAGGCGTGCTGTTATATTGCCTATCTTTGCTTTCCAATTTTCTTTTGTTTCTGCTTGTTAATAGGGGAGCTATGCATATCCTTAGTCGGACAGCAGGAACGTGTCACGTGATGCTGTATTACTTTTGTCAATATGGTCGAAAAACCACAAGCTTATAGAAAAGGCTAATCTCCCCGTCGGGGAA